>JANTOQ010605345.1:0-10583 GCA_027564595.1 Bythotiara depressa
GGCTTGAGTTTTGCTATTTTGCAGTTGTCTGGGAAAGAGGCTAAACGTATTGATAAATTACAGAGTTGTGTGATTGGCTCTGCTAAAATTGTAGCACCATCTTTAATAAATCTTCCTGATATGTTATCAATACCTATTGCTTTAGCAGGATTTATTTCTTCAAACAATTTTAAAACTATTTACATTGTGGTAGGTTGAAAGGAAAAGTTTTTTCTTTCCAGATTTAGATGTCTATAGAATTCTTTGACATTATCGTTCCCAAATTTCTTTGTAGGAGTGGGAAGCTTTTCAACCAGGTCTTTTGTAAGGTTGGTAAAAAACGACTTCAAAATTTCAGCATTAGTTTTAGGGTCTTATGAAACATTCCCATCATCTTTTTTTAGTTTTGGTGGGGAACTATTTTTAGATGGTAACCCTAAAGATTTTAAACATTTCCATAAATCTTTTGGTTTAGCTATATTTTCATTTACTTTGTTTCTAATAAAGTTTCTTTTCTTTTTCTTTATTTTTTCTTGTAATTGGTTTCTTGTTTTTCTATACTTTAAGTCATCTTCATGTAATCTTGTTTTCAAATATTTTCGAAAGCACTTGTCCCGTATTCTGATTCCATCAATAATCTCCTCATCAATCCATTCAGCGGTATTGTTTTTTACACATATTTCTTTTGTTGGGGCTAGTTTATCAATTATGGTAGTTATTTTATTAATGAAGTCATTATATGCCTTATTAACATCCTCATGTGTTCAATTGTTTCTATATTGTTTGAGCGACAATCGCAAAAAGGGTCTAAATTATCAGCAAAGTTGTATAAATTTATGTTCTCTTAAATGACTAAAACCTAAACGTAGCCTCGTCAACTGTTTTAAACCAAGAAATTGGTGAACATTAAAAACAGGTTTTGGAACTGGTCGAATAAATCTTATAGTTATTAGTATATCGTTCAGATATGGAGCGGTCCTGGACGCCACCTTCTATTTTTCAGACTTTCAAACACAAGTTCATTATATAATTTCTCACGAGATGAACCCCTTATTGCACAGTAATAGCTACATCCTTTCTGGCAAAACGAATCTTTTAAGGTTTATCATAAATTACATCACCGTACGCTTTGTAAACACATAATAAAGTTCTTCTTGGCAAGTAGTTACGTTGAGTAATCATTCCTGCACCTTTATTAGCTTTAGAATATTTTTCTTTTATGTGAGAATTAAAAGTAAGTGTTGGGTCAAGTATCAACCCTAAAAGTTTATGGCATTCAACAAAAGCAATATCATTCCCATTAAACGTAAATTTGGAAGATAAGTTGGATTTACTTTTTTTTTGAAAATTGAATCTATATTGCTTATTTCAGTGGATCAGGATTGAAATACATTTTCCATTGACAAGCCCATTCACTTATCCTTGTTAAGTCGTTATTTAACTTCTGAATACCCGAATTAGTATCAAAATAACTGAGAATGTAGATGTATCTTCGGCAAATAGTTTGATGTTAGATTCTATTCCATCTGGTATGCCATTGATAAAAAATAAGGAAGAATAAAGGACCCTGTGGAACACTAGCTAACACTTTCTCCCAAGGTGAAGTTTCACCATTTAGAACAACTCTCTGGTGTCGATTAGGCAAGAAATGCGTAATGTCTAGAAATATGGCGCATGTTTCAAGGGTGGGATAAGCATCAAAATTATGATATTTCATGAGTAATTGCCAGCAAGTGGGAAGTACACGGATCCTTTTTTCACAAACCAGATTGATAAGATGTAAATAAGTTTTATGTATCAAAATAAGAGTACATTGTATCAAAGATACATTTTTCTCATTATCGATAAAAGGGAAATTGGTCTATAGTTTTCTAAACTACTTTTCTTTTGTTTTCTATGGACAGGTAACAACACTTGCTTTCTTCCATTTACCTGGGTAGATTCCAGTTTTAAGGCCATTTTCAAATATTGTTTTGAGTGTAAGTGTTATGGAATTGTCACATATTTTCAACATATGTACAGATATGTCGTCGCAGTCATGAGCTTTATTAGTATCTGATGAACGAATAAAAGATACTATTTTGTTTGTTTAAAAAAACCACTTATCGGTAACAAAATTAAAAAGGGGTAAAACTCTTGGAGTATTAATTGGTGTGCATTGATTGGCAAAAACTGTTAAATAAAGATCCCTTTTTAGAAACTTCTGTTACAAAATTATTTTCCTGAAGAATTGGTGGTATAAGTGGAATTTAACGTATATTAAAAAAATTATTGACAATAGACCAGTATCTCTTTGAACCAATATGGGTTTATTTAATTCATCTCCGAGAGATGTAAGATATTTTGATTTAGTATCTTTTATTTAGGTTTGCGCTTTGACTCGAAATAGTTTGATAATTTACATAATCATTGCTTTTCCTCCCATTTTTTACATACTTACTATTCATCTTGGCTTTATCAAGTAAGGCCTAATCTCTGAAGTCGTCGATTTAGGTTCTTTATCATTACAAGGAATTTTTTATTTGGTACAAAATTATTAAAATACATTGGGGATACAGCTTGAGAGAAAATCAACTTGATCATCAACATTGAGGTTTTACAGTGATCTTGACCAATCAACCCCAGAGAGCCTTTTTCTGATATAATTTGAGTCAGCTTTAGAGTGTTGCCAAACATTGTTACCCAATGACGTCAGAACAGGGCTAATATTTTACGGTATTACCCGGAGTCAATAGCAACGCATAATGTCGGTCATTTTATGTAAACAAAACAAAACAAGAGTTTTAATGTGACATTAGTTAATGTTTTAGAATGACTAAAAAGTACAGTTATAATACAGCAAGATGTCTGGCAAGTCTTTAAAAAACATTTTTATCCCACCAACCTGTAAGCGTTTGTTTGTTTGTAGGAAAAAAACGAAACTTGAACTAAGGGATGGAGAAGATTTTTTATTATGAGCGACCTGTAGGTGGAAATGGAATTGGGGAGTTTATGTCAAAAACCAAGAAACTTCTTCTTCTTAATCATTAGGTTAAAGTAGCGGATCGTAGTACAAGAAACAGCGATATCGAACTAACTTCATAAAAATATTGATTCTTTTTACGCAACTAGCTAAGTTGACAAAAGAAAACAGATAGCTTAAGAAATTACCACATAACATGAACCGGACTTCAAAGAAATATGACCAACATTCTAAGTAACAGCGGTGTTAACAAAAAATCAACCATTTTCCATCTGCCTTTTAAGTTGCTCCAGACAAAATCCTGTTTACTTTCAAAAACACAGCAACAAATGTTTGAAAACTGGAATCCGGTATTGCCTGCAAGTTTTTATGGCGCTCACATCACAAATTGAGCTTTGAACATTAACAGTAATCACAATAAAACAGTCTTTCACCTCTTTTAGCTAACACCATTCGTAAAAGGAAACGATTTGTTATCAATGATGACGATGGCCAGTTGTAAAATTTGAAATATTCTTAACCCTTTATTTTGTTGCCGAAAGAATCATATAAACTTTATTGTTTTTATCAAGTTAGTTCGATGTCGCTGTTTCTTGTACTACGATCCGCTACTTTAACCTAAAATAAACTCCCCAATTCCATTTCCACGCATAAAACTTTAAGATTTTAAGAATATTATTCGAATTTCACTCTTCCCCTCAAGTATTTAAAATGTTTATTATTGTCTGATTGGGTAATAAAACCTATATTAATTATTAAATTCGGGCAATACTGAAAATATTTACCCTCAGTTTGCGCAGTACCCTCGGACACCACTCCAACTTTGGGTAAATATTTTTCCATATTGCCCTCCTTAACAGTTAATATAGGTTCAGTAAAAAAGATTTTGAAATTTATTTTAGCATAGATTAATTGACGATGGCACCTTGGAAACAATGAAGGGTGTTCACCATTGTCTACTATTAATTTTAGTTGTGATGTAAAACATGAATCAATACAAGAAGCAGAATTTGTAAGGATGTGGGTTGGACTATTGATCATTTGGTGTAAGCCATAGTGGCTAAATATTTTCTATAATTCTAGACCACAAATATTATCCTAATCAAATCACCTTGCCACCAATTTAAATTCCTAGCATTAAAATCACCAATGTATATGGTATTATATGGAGAACAATAACTACTGTTAGAAATATGTTCCTGCCACTTTATTTTGAAATTGCTAAATTTATCAGTAGAATGTCTAGGAGATCTATAACAAATTGTAACGAAACATCTTTTGTTACCATTTTTAATTTCAGATTTATTTAGAGTAGTCAATTCGGGCCTACAAATTAGAAGAATATATTCCTTGTAAAATAGAGAAAAAAGACACCCCCTTTTTTAGTGTTAGAGGGATGATCACTTCTCAGCATATTGTAACCATTTAAACCTAACTTATTGTCATCATTTAAAAAAGTGGAATCTAAAAATGTTTCTGAAAGACATGCCAAATCAAATATATGGGTAGTTAAGTAAGCTTTGAAACGTTGTTAATTTAACAATGTTGTATCTTAGAGATTTTTTGCCAAATTTGACGACTTAGGCAAACAATAATAATATGCAGAAAAACTCACGATACTAGTTACTATGTTATGTAAAATACAACGCTAATCCAGCTTCGTTCCACAAGATAATAACAAGCTTATTCTTGTATTTTGTTGATTTGGCGAGCGAAGTCCTGGTTGGCTGTAAAACACTCACTCCCCCTCGGCTCTATGAGTGACCAGATGCGTCCCCGATCAACCAAAAAATACCGCAACTAAACTGAACTGCTACCATGACTTCCTCATCTCTGGAACTAATGTTCCATTAAGGTAAATGAATTCGGACTTTCGTTTTTTTGCGGTTTAGGTTTATGATACACACTTTGAATGATAACGAAACAGAATTAGTTTAAACAAAGAAATTGTCGATGTAAGAAAATTTTCCGTCCCACAGATATTATTGTTTGAAGGTAAAGTTGTGTCGTGGAAATAAATCAATTTAAAGAAGAACTAAAACTTTATAATTAAAAAAATATATCAAAATCTAAAATCTATTCGACTAGTAAGTAAGTAAATTTATTTGCCACATTAAAAAATAATCGTAATAAATAACGGTCTTGAGCGAGCTTTGATATCTCGCTGAATTATATTAAAAAAACAAACTATCATGGTTAAAGGTTACTTTCCTAAATTAAAAGACTGTATCAGCAACATTCGAATTGACGCTATTGACATCACTCAAATACCTGCCACATGGTGCAGACAACATTGACCTAGTAATGGTGAAACTAAAATTAAAATCTTGCTTTCATGGTTACGTGCACTTTGATGCTTGTTTCTCCAGAGTCTGCTTGTTCAGCTTTATTGAATTTAAAATAATAAAACCCATTATAACAAGATATAAGTATAGATATTGGTAGCATTCCTGATGAGTTGATAAATGTGGTGGAACCAACAGCTGGTAATGATATATTCCAGATAATTACGATACACCAGAATATGATGTCAGCCCTTGTATCAATTTAATTACCTGTAAACAGTACATATTCCTGATATAATGAACCCACATCTGAAAAAATCGTTATTGCACCAGGTAAAGGAAAGAAAGCCCAATTCCATTTTAATAGAAGAACATTGTGAGGAGCTGGGATTTCCGTATTTATATCCACAAGGAAAATTTGGTTATAAAGTTGAACGTCGTGTCACTTAAGTCCTGTGAAATATTTTAATCAGCGTCTTCTAATTATACACAGTTATTTGGTTTTGATCCTGACTACATTTTCTATGCTTTATCAGTTACATAGCTTAATAGCCAGATTAAAGAAGCACTATAAAAAGTTTGCTATCAAACAATTTCTTCCAGACAGTGAAATCGTTTGTATTAAAATATTAGGCATGCCATTGTACGAAACACTATTAAAGTTACTCCGACACATTGGAAAAGGTTATATTTTAAAATTTTAGCGTTTTTGAATTATGCAGGCTTAATATGGAATGATCTAATTTCAATGTAAATTAAGAGGCGAAACTCTTTTTTTATTCTTTATTCATTGTAATAAAATACAACATGAACATACGAAAAATAAAAATAAAAACCGAAAAAATCAAATTATAAACCATGGCAAATACAAGAGAAACATGACAGTACGATACAGAAGAAAGGCAACATTCCCTGCAAGGCACGGAAGTGATATCGTCAAGGAACATTGCCTGATATTTTAATAGTGATAAAAAAACAAACTCCAAACAAGCAAACAAATCATAGGTCAAGCAAAGGATTGTTTATAACAGTGGTTTAGATTGAATAAGATATTCAATAACAAGAGAAAGAATAATTTTATTGGTATTTAAACTATAAATATCACTACAATAAAGAAGAAGTTTTACTAATGAAGATCAGTTTAAGGTAAAAGGAAAACATTATTGGCATGAAGGTTGTCAAAAAGTATACATAGGGCAGTGCAATAGGAAATGTTCATTAGTTTCAATAGAATTAGTTCCACATAAACAAAAAGGGTTTATGGTATTTTGAAAATTGTGGTGGAACTTATGTTCACGAAGGTGGCTAAGATCAAGACGGAGTCTAGTTAATAACTTTAGTCCACGTGGATGATGAACATGATAAATAGGTGCGGCAGTAGGTCTTATAAATTTTGGCATACGATGTTTAAAAGATGATAAGGATGGAGTACTACGATCAATCTGTTCCCAATTAATTGCACACGAAGTAAAAAAAGATGCTTTAATACGATTTGTTCTTGGACGTCCAATATTAAAATTTCTTAAGGCTGTATTCTTAATTCAGGTAATAGTTTTGTTAAATAACTAGGAGTTATATTATTTTTAATTTTATAATAGAAGCATAACCGCCTATACCATCTCCTTTCTTTTAAATTTTCTAGTCCTGGTTCTTGATACAATTTATCGCGGGAAGTACCGAAGATGGCACCTGTTATTGACAGAGACACATTGTATTGCACAGATTCGATTTGTTTTGGCAAAAAGTATCATTAAGTGGGTTGTCGTAAATTATATCCCCATAGTCAAGGTGTGGTCTAATAAAATGTTTTGTAAATATTAAGTAAATAATGTTTTGGCAAAAATATAAAGAGACGTTTAAATAGGCCAATACCTTTGTTAGCGTTGTTAATCTTTTCCTATAAATGATGATCAAAGGCTAGTTTTTGTCCAGAATCATGCCTAGGGTTTTATGTGATTGTTGCGAAGAAACAAAACAGTTGTTAAAGGTTAAAACTGCAAGTTCTGTGTTAGTAGAAAAAATAACTTCTTCAGCCTGTTTTGAAGGACCTGGATTAAGAGACATTTTCCATTTGTATGCCCAGTCAACTACCAAACTCAAATCATTGTTTAAAACAGTAGACGAATGAATATTATCAAATATAATCTGAAAGAGAGATGTGTCGTCAGCAAATATTTTAACGTTACTGTGAAGTCCTTCAGGAATATCATTAATGTAAAAATAAATAAATAAAGGACCAAGAATTGATCCTCGAGGTACTCCAGCTAAAAAATTTACCCACGATGAGGTCTGGCCATTCAAGACAACTCCTTGCATTCCATTTGTTAAAAAACGTTTGATAAGACTTAAAAGTTGACCATTAACACCATAAGATTGTAAGTTAAATATAACCTCTTTAATAGTTGCACATATCTAAATTTAAAACCAGTCTTACTTAGAAGATATTTTCATTGTAGAGTGGAATTATTCTTCCAGGTAATTATTTAAATGGTCCATATGGCAAAGTGAAATATCATGTTATTCAGGTTGAGTTTCAAGTCCTTGACAGTCCTCACATCCATTATTTTTATGGATACAAAAAGATAGTATTATTGAGTATATTGCATTTGTCGATGGTATTGTCAAGGGGTATGTTTCCTGACATACATGATAGACTCAAGGAATTTTTAATTTAGTTACAACATATCAAATACACTAATATTGAAAATCATGAAACATTTTGGCAAGTTCTTTACTAATGCAACAATAGTTCTATTCTTGAAAACACGAACACATTATTTCTACTGTTCAGGAATATATTGATATACAGCTAAATACATGTATCCCAGAACAGGATTATTATGATGCGTTATCAATTTTGAAATTAACCTGAATTGTCCAACTGTTTCTTAAACCTTGACCTTATGGTAGTATTTGGTATTGCAAACCTGGAAAGAAAATATTGATATACAGCCAGTATTCAATCACTATAAAGCTGTTACTTATACTTGTACTTATTTCTCCAAAGCAACGTGTACAACGCGAGAAGATAATTTCACAAAACGTCGAAATGCTACGATCAATGTTTCATGTCACTTCAATTTTCCACAAATATAAACGTTTAACGTATATATAACCTTGATTTGAGATGTTGCGCACGTCACATCGCGATTGTTAACACATAGTGTTTTCTCCTGTTATAATGTCACCTCATTAATACTACGCAAGGATTAATTAACTTTGTTATATTATTTTATGACGCCAAGCAAAAGAAAGCATAGCGTATAGTGTGCCAACATAAAAACAAACTTCACATTACATTATATGGGAGTTGACTACGAAAAGATGACACAGCCTAAGATAAATATGAGTAAGTGATAGTAGACAAGACCAGATTAGATGATAGGGCTTGTGCAATTTAGAAAATGGCATAGACAAACAAGATGTAGTAGAATGAGCAAGACTGCCACCAAGATGGGTCCCATTTTTACTACAGCAAGGATATTTTTTTGAGGTAACAAAAATAAGAGGCCTATAGTACAAACACAAATATATTTATAATTTAAATTAATGCAAAACAACAAGGGGAGAGGGGGCGGACGGGGGGGGGGGAGGAGTAACGGGCTCCAGGTACCATGGAGCAAAGTGACCCTCGCGTCGATTCGCTATGTTTTGGATGCCCACAATCTTAAACTACTGACTACTACTGGCGTCAACTTTAAAAAGACACCTTAATAATCTATCCACATAAAAAACAACCTATATATACATTAATATAATATACAATACTTTAAAATATAAAAATTGCACTTACAAAAAACCTTTCTTTTTATAGGAAGTTGCCAAACACTACACGAGTACAGAGAAACAGGAAAAAATTATCCAAAAGAAGATAATGTAAAAATAAATTACTTTAAAAGCCAATATTATTGCTTTGTACTTCATTTCCTGTTCTTATAATACGGAAATCCGTTCATATAGTGCGCATTATTATACGTGTCAAATACGTATCGGTTGTCAGGACTAACTATATGCAGTACGCTACGTATTATATGCTACGAGAAATGAAGGACTATCCATATTATGGTTTAATGACGTCGTAGTATCTATGTGCCAATCAAAAAATATAATGAAGGAGTTTTTGTATAACAATAAAGAGTAAAGAAGTGCCCAAGAATAACACACATGTATTGGAATCAGTTGGCAGTGGTTTGTTGGGAATTGAAAATATACCATGAAAGCATGCTCCAGAAGTCCACGTTATGTGAATACAAGCTTGTTGTAGTCCTTAACACCAGATCGTTCGATAAATATATAACTTGAGGGCCGGTAAAACCTTGTTTAGGGCGTAATGAAAGATGTTTAAGGTGGTTCGAGTGAAAATTTCATAACTTCTGTACCTCACTGAGGTAGGTTCAACTAAATTTCTCCTCAGTTTGTTTTGCAACAGTCACGTTGGTAAGTGTAACCATATAGCTAAATACTTGTATTTTAGCTACAACAAAATAGAGAAACAATTATTTCAGTTCCTTTTAGCTAGCTAGATTATTTTTCTACTGTGCTCCCTCCCAGCTTGGTATAGTTGATTTGAGAGAAGTAGTAGCTATAACTAGTTACATGTCAGCATTTCACTAATAAAAAAATAATAAAAAAATAAAAATCATTCAGGTCGGTTGCTAGAGCCAGAGCCAGGAGATAATTTTCCTGAGGGGGAGTTGGAAAATGGTTTATTCGACAAGATGAAAAATATTAAATTAAATTTATGTTGAAATACGAGTCATTCCTGTTCAACAATTTATGCACATGCGTGAGGTACCGACTAACTGAATTAACTGACTGTGACACGAAAAAAATTCATATTGTATATAGTTTGGTTACAAAAGTGTGGCTTCAGTCCAGCAATTAAAAACTTATAAAAAGCAATTTTTTAATCCAATTATGGAAAGTACTTTCATATGGCACATCATTAAAATGTTGCAATTGTTTTAAGAAAATGTTTTATATATATAACGGGATATGAGAGTTAGACAATTTTACAATCCTACACTAAAATGCTGGAAAATAGGTTATAAATTACTGTGAGATTCCTATACATCAGTTTCAGTGTTGTATGACACAGGTGGAAAGCATTTTAAATTATCTTCACAAATGCACTTCACACTGTACAAATTATCCTTCTTCAAGATTTCTCTAAATTGACAGATTCACGAACTCTTTACTTTTTAGTTCCCAAAATTATGTTATTGCACATATTGTTTCCTTTAAGGCGCATTTCCACGAGGCGAATTAATTCGCGCGAAACGAAATCTTCCTGCAATCTGATTGGTTTGTGTCAAAATTCGTATCAAAATTCGTATTTTTTTCGTCGCGCGAATTAA
>JANTOQ010605456.1:0-10582 GCA_027564595.1 Bythotiara depressa
TATTATTATTATTATTATTATTATTATTATTATTATTATTATTATTATTATTATTATTATATATAATGAAAACTACTAAATTTACTACTTGGTGTTTCATGTATTAACAATCATCAGGTAAATATACTGTAAAACATTTTTAGATGGTAAATTATATATATAGATATTATAGCTACCAAGTGAGATTAAATCCCAAGTGAGATTTAATCTTTAGATTTATAGGTGGGTCATAAAAATTTATTCCCATGAGTGCATTTTGAGATTAGCTCAGATTTCTTGTTTAACAACTCGTCTTGGTTCGAGTAAGTAATGGTGGCGAATTTCTTGTGTAGACAGAGTGGGCATCGTTTGTTGACATTTGAGTACATATGTACAGATTTCATGATAGACCAAGTGAAAACTGGCGGTAAAAACGATTGTTTGTGGTTGTTGTAACGTGTTTTCCATTCTCCTTCTGTTGAACCAATGTATACTCTTTGAGGCATGTTTAGTACAGATGCAATACATTTATAGATTACATTTGAGGATCTGCAGTTACCATTTAAAGGACACGTTGATTTATTTCTGCAGTTACAGGGTGGGTTAGTAGACTGTGTTGGTGAGATGCTAATTGTTTATTGTGAGATTTTATAATCTTTTCAATCTTTTCAGTACAACTATAGCTCACTTTGACAGTATTGCGGTTAAAGATTTTATGGAGATTGTTCGATATAAGAAAATGACGATCTATGAAAGTAAGGAATAATTTACCAATATTTGTTGAGATGTTCTTACTGAATGGTGGATTGAACCATATTGTGTTGCAGCTGCATTTTTGGTTCTGTTGTTGAAAATTATAATCTAAATTGATGTTTTTGTATCCACTTTTTTGTAGCGCTTCTTCATCCCTTAGAAGAACTGAATATTGCTTCAGCCAACTATAAATCTAAAGATTAAATCTCAATAATATATATGCTCTGATTTTATCATCGAGCACTCTGGTTAATAATACATACTTTACACACACACACACACACACACACCTGTTTACAGAATTAAGAAATATTGAGTAAAAGTTGAGAATATGAATACTTGCTTTTCCAAAAAATTCTCCATGTTTATTAAAAAAAGCAAAGTTTACAACATAAAGCCAAAATAATTTACACTCTGGTGAAAATACACACTTTTGCAGCTCTGAAATTAAATATTTATTTGCCAAATTTAGTTGCAACCATTGGGAGTGTTACATTATTTTTGGGTACTTAGCTTCAGAGTAAGTGTTTCTTCCAATACATGACATCATGACTTATATTAGTGCCATTCTCCCTAAAACATTACACTTCACAATGTTGCTAACAGCAAAAAAAGCTTAAAAACATGAATATCTCAATAATGGAAATAGGTTTTTCCATAATCTAAAAAGTATATAGTGTTTCCAATTTGTAATATAATCATAATATGAATTAGGAAAAAGTCAATGCACAGAGTTCATTGATGACAGCACCAGTTTTTCTGAGAAAAGCAGTAAAACAAACTAGTATTTTGAGGTCCATTCTACTGGAAAGTTCTGTTTTCCGGAAGTAAGTCAACCGTAGATTCCTCCTGATGGATGACACTTGAGTCATTGCAATAGACAGCTAAGAGAGTTGGATTAACAGGGGAAGGCTTAGTTATTCATCACATGCAACATGATAACCTAAAATGTGAAACAAAATATATCTCATACTAATACCAGGGTGACACAAGTGTGTGGATTGATGAAAGGTAAAGATGTTCTAAAAATTGTGTAATCCATCAAGCAACAGAAGGAGCAGGAACAAAAAGCAAACGTAGAACTTGCAGAGAAAAAGAAAGAAAAGGAAAAGTTGGCATTCTACAGGTGCAAATCTAGATGCATATGTAAGCAGGAGTAATGTAATGCTGTTGGATTAAAAGAATACCCCAAATACAAATAATTTCAGGGCTATATGTCTTATGAATTTTTCTGGGTTAGCCACTTAAATATCTATTATTATTATTATTTTTACAATTATACTGCACTCAACATGTAGTAAGGTTGCTTGTCAACAAAATGGTGAGCGACTAAAAATTATTATTTCTTCTGTGTAACAGACCAGAGAAGAAAATTTACAAGAAGGCAGTTTGAAGAGGATGATGATGATACAGAGGAAGACAATCAAGAGACTGAAGAAGATGTTATATACAAGGACAATGCAGAAGTGGAAATTTCTCAACCCACAAACCAAAGAAGAAGATTGAAATTGGTTTAGATTATATTGGTGTGGGAAGGGGATCAAATGCTCTTTGTGGCATAAGTCTTGCAATGTTTTCTTGTTGTTGACAAAAGAACCAAAAATTGGTTCAGGAACTATTTTGGAAGATACTGGAAGTCAGCAGATGTATGCCATCAGATGAATCTTTCTTTGAGCTAACAGATGTGATATCAGTGGAAGCAGTAAACGGAGAATGAGATATGTTCTCTTAGTACATCTATATGTAACCAGGAAGAAAATTACCTGTCTTTAGTATATACAGCTCAATTTGCTAGGAGAGGAAGTCCTAGTGTTAGAAACAGATCATTTTGTCAGGAGGACTAAATTCATTATTTCACTAGAGCAGCTTGATTTGCAATCATTGACACACCTATAGAACATGCATTTCCTAGAACATCTCAATTGGCTGCTTTTGTGGCAGGACCCTTATATTGATCCCAAAGGGTTGTGAAGTTTGACATTCCAAAGTACAGAGAAATCTTTTTAACAATAATGGTGAAGATTAATAGAAAATAATACATTTTTAGCTGTCTGAAAGATTTTTTAGCTATCACACCTATATAGTTATACTTTATTTAACTTTCTAAAGTGTTTTTATTATAGCTGTTTGTATAAAAAGTTATGCTCATACTTTGTTTGTGTAAAATATTGCAAGTTTTCTTTAACAAAGATATTTTCATATGTGTTCTTCAACATGGTAGTAAAAATATTATTTCGATGTATACAATGATTCATAGGTTTCATGATTGATTTATGCAGTGTAGGGCTGTTAAATTCAAGGCTGTTTGTATGATAGAATATTCTCAGATATGAAGTATAGAAATAACAACAAGCCTCCAAAGTGTATTCTCTAACTTTTTTAGATAAAATACAAACACTGGTATTCTGAGGTACTATGGTTCTGTGATATATCTACCTGTATCAAGACACTAATAATGTCAGAATGTATTAGAAAAATAATTGTATTTTTTTATCCTCTAATTTGACTTGCTGCTAGTACCTGGAGTAGGCCCCCTGTATCCTTCCTTTTGCCCCAAATTTGCTTATGCTACTTTATCTGCATTTCTAAAAAGTTTATACTAATATCCAATCATTTGTTAAATTTTCTAATCTTTTCTTGCTTCTTTTTTATTAGCACAATTGTTTAAAATATTTTTTATTTATGTTACTTGAATTGGTGACTGTTTTTACTTGACGTGGTGAGAATTCAAAATCAACCAATGTCTATTTTGATTCAAATGTTTTACCATAATAGGAAATTAATTGTGTAAATTTAAATAGAAAGACTAAGTCATCTGTTAACCTTTGTGTTTATAACGAATCAAAAGGTGCAAAAGTTAAGATGATCAACTGATGTACAGTAGCAACAAGTTGTAAATGTGCTAAATGAATTTTAATTTTCAACTGCTAGTTGTGTTGTTGCCAAATATTAATGCACGATTGATTGATTTATTGATTATAAAATATATTTTACTCAGCACCTTTTTTTTCAGTGGTGGAAGAAAGCACACAATATTGCCTGTTTACTAAAATTACATTATTTTCTTCTGTAAAATAGTTCGTTGTAATATTGCTATAGCAACTGATATTTAAACATTTTTATTTAATTAAATCTGATGAAAAATGATATATTTTCTAAACGTTTTTATTAAAATTGTAAATTTAAGTGTCATAAGAGCTCTGGTTTTTTTTCAGAACAATGAATATATGTCATTTGATAACACTTCCTATAGTTTTATTTAAAAACAAGAATCTATATAATAATGATTATAACTTACCTAGGTAATTTTACTGCTTTGTTAGTATCTGGCTTATGGGGAAAAAAAAAGTCTTGTGTTCATGTTTTTTCACCTTGTTTTTGATTGTTTAAAACTTCAAACTTATTTTTGTGTCATGGGCAGGAACATTAAGATATTAACTAAGATTTAGAAAATTTATTTGTGTTTATATTACCTCTTTAAAATAATAAAATATGTTTAGAGTAGTATTCTTTAGAAATGAAAGTTTTTCTGTGATATAAAGAAGTCTCAATTTTTTAATTTCTAGAAACGAGGTGAAAAAATACAGACTAGAAACATTTTTACAAAACAAAAAACAAAAGTTGAAATTTTTTTTTAGTTCTGTTGGTAAAACAACTACACACTGATTGTTAATATGGGCATCATTCTCCATATTCCTCAAAATTTCAGATCAATTTGTTTAGTACCTTTAGGTAGCAAAATAAAATGCTTCATTGTGTATTATTTCACCTCATATTGATGGAAAGTATAAAGTTGCCATTTTTCTAATCTGAGCAGGCATGTAACAATGTACTCCCTGTGTTTGTTTTACAGTATGTTGCACAAACGTGATGTAAATTTCTCGCATTTTGATACCTCATGGTTTTTTCCAATGATTTTGAGTCGAGATGGGTTCTATCTGTTAAAACTGCTAAAAATTGTCATGGTAGAGAGGAAGCCTGCTTTGTTATTGAATTTGAAATATGTTTTTTTTTTAAATGGTGGTGGTTTCCTGTTGTGAAATTTGTGAAAAAGGGTTTAAAATGTTAATTTTTAATTATTTTAGGATTATAGGTATATAAATCTGTTTATGCAAAATCCTTTAGAAGGAGGGACATATATATGATGCAAGGATCAGAAGGAGAAAAACCACAACAACAGTTTTCTTATATATTATTTGGAAGTTTTTGAAGGTAAGAAGCAAGAGGGGAGTAAAAGATAAGCATTATATAAACAGGGGTCGAAATAAGCAAAGTGTTAAAGTGACTGGACATTTTTGGTGACACCATGATAATCCACCATGGTTGGGCCGGAAGAGCAAAATAAAAATTTTCAGTTTGTTTAGCTCCAGATCACTGGAAAATGAATCTCCTGATGTATTTTCATAAGCAAGGACTTACAGCATCGAGTGGCAGAAAATAATTTAACTAAATACTCCATGGGTAAGGCTCAAACTATGTATGCTTAAGTTTGTTTTGTATCTTAGCTATGCTTATTCAAGTACTAATATATATTTATATAATATTTTACAAGCAAAATATTTAATAACATGTCAGGACATATTAACAAAAAAATCACTATTGAGCTGGAAATGCCCAGCGTCTGGCCATTATTTTGATCCCTGTGTAAGTAGATTTATGTATAATAATATTTTTAATCATTGCTTGTCAAAATGATTAGAGAATGATTAATTTAAATTCATCTCTTTTTAGACTTCGCATGTAGTTGTGACAGTTTCTCCAGGAATAATTTTTTGTTTTACTTTACTGTTTATTAACTGGATCACGGTTTTTTATCATCTTCTATTTTACATTATTTTAAACTGCTGTTACAAAACGATTTTGATTTGTAAAAAAATATTTTACATGGAAGTAAAAGAATACTACTTAAAGCAACATAAATTTATTTTATTTACTAGCTTTTACATTGCCAAATATCACCTACACTGACCTACAATGATTTCTGCCATTCTGTGGAAATTGAAAATCTGAAGATTTTGTTGGGTGCAGATTTATTTTTTTACCAGTAAGGCCTTCCAAACAATTTATGATTCATCTATTATATGTGATATTAAAGAATAATTATAATAATGATACTTCAAAATAAAATATTAAAATTAGAAATCAGTACAATACTAGAGTTATGATTGTTTTTATGATTTTCCTTTTACAATTTTAATTCAAATTTTTTTTGTATACACCCAGTGCTTACTTAAAGATTTTAATACGCTTTTAAGATTTTTCAAAAAAGGATTTCACAGTTTTGTTTTGTGATGCTTACAGTAAATTAAACATTGGCATGGTGCTTCAGTATGTATGTTATTTAGCAGAAATAAGATTCTATTATTAGATCAGGATTTGAAAAATACAGCTATAAGTAATTATTTTAGACTTTTTCAAAATGGGATTTACTTGGGATCTGTTTGATCCTAAACTTTACCTTGAATTTATTTGATTTATCTTACTTGTGGCCATTCACAGTATTAATACACTTTCTTTCATTCGTTTTTCATTTGACTTATTTTAGTTTATATCTTTTCTTGTTCAGAAAGTTGATATTTTCAGCATTTTTAAGTGTAATCTTTTCACTTTCACTAATATAGAATCAATTATTTTAATTGTCAATAATTATCCTAATTGTCTTCACCTGATAATTTAAAATATTTGAGGATCACCTCATTTCATGGAAAATATTTTTTTTTGCACAGTCATTTTTCATCAACAAACAGGACTAATGTATTTTATAATGATTCAACTTTTACTTGGCAGAAATGCTTGAGTTGAAACTGTGGAAGACTGACTGTCATTTAAAATGAGATCGTCCTGCTCTTGTTTTATAGAACTTGTTTTTTAACATAAATTAAGCTTGGAACATAATTAAATTAAGAAATAATAATGAAGGTTATTTTAGTGGTAGTTAGGTAAATTATGGTATCTACAGCAGGTATAGGGAAAGAAGGGGTATAGGGGCAGAAGGTCATAATTTTCACGTTTGTGTGGCTTTCCAGGAACAGCTCCTGTGTATTTTGCATTTTGATGGGACCTATCATTAAAATTGTTGCAACAGATTAATTTTTCTTATATCTGATCTCAGGAAAGGTAATAATTTTAACTTGTGTTGCTGATGGGTTGCTTTTTTTTCATACCTTCTACCACTACTGTATGAGGTTTATAAAATTGTATGGTAATGAAATGAATATAGCATACATACATTTATTACCTTCTTACCAATGAAAGTAGCAGAACATTATATTAAATAAAAGCATAATATTTTTTATTAAGTATGTTTATGGCCAAAAGTTCCTTCAAAACTTAATTTTCTTGTTTTGTTGTTTTATATTTAACATCCATTTCCATTTCATGTGAAGACAGGGACCGTCCCACAAGTGGGAAGATACTCAGGTATGTCTAGATATTGACTTTGATGCCTTTCCTAACAGCCTCCGCTACGTGGATCTAGCCATAAGATATCCCTGTGTTTTTTATTGTGGCACTACCCACTAAACTGAATGACAACCAAGGGTAAAGAGCTCAGTTTATAGATAGATTACCTTACAGGGCAAATCAACAACCAACAATATAGACATCACAGTCATTCTATTGAACAGAATTTATCATCAAATTTGATTTGTGCCTGATTTAATAACTCACATGCAACAGTTGTATATATTGTGCCAATATAAATAGGAAATGTTTTGTTGAAAGTAATCTATTTCCATGATTTGTATTACTTTGTTTATAAGCCTCCCTAACCAGGAATAATCATTTCTACTTTCTTGTTTTTTATCTAGGAAGAAAGGTCTGTTGTGAGTAGTTATGTCAGGTGAATCACTATACAGAATGTCTTCATGTATTTGACCTTTTGTTTTACTTTTAAAATTTGTTTAGTTGCCCCACTACCACGTTCTTAAGTCACATTGAACTCTCTTACTTCATGAGGAAGGAAGAAAAATGAAGTTAAACAACAGCGAGGGAGAGCTAAAGTTAAAAAAGCATTGCTAATTGTAAACAAGGTTTGTACTAGAGACTTAATGTCATATCAAGAAAAGGAAAGAAAGATGAGAAAGCAACTACATGGCTCAATACAAAACTTACTAAAGTTTTTTGTAACAAGATCCAATTATTTACATCAAATGTCTTATAGTATGCTCAAAATTAAGCTTCATCTGCAGTACTTTTCTTACATTCAAACTAAAATCTATAATGAACAACTTTGTCAGCTATGTTTTTACTTTATTATTGTGCTGGTGTTATTTATTAATGTTTTATGTATTTTCATTTGTTGTAATTTTATAATATTTTTTTAAACAAAAGCAACAGTTACATAAACAGATGAGTTATCTATGACCTAGGGAAGACTTGATCTGGTTTCATAACAAGTTGTATTATAATTAGTATATATAAAACTTATTTCCTAATTTAGTATTTCCTTAACAAGTATAAAGTGTTAACATGTGATGTGAACTTGCTTTGAGAAAATAAATTCTATTTTTATTGACTTATTTTTAAAGGAACTTTTATGACAGTCTTTATAAACGAGGCTTGTTTATTCAGTTTAGAAAATAAATAACTGATTACAACCTTGTTACATAGATTTCTCATTGATTTCATATTAGCAAACCCCCTGTAAAAAAATATTTGTTATGTTTTATACAATTTGAAATGTAGTTGTTTTTTAATGAGAAATTTATATATCCAACAAGCTGTTACAAATGTGGCAAGTAATAAAATGTTTAGCACTGTTTAGCACAAGTGTCTGCATTAAGTACCTTTCATTTACAATTGCTTGTTTTCTGTTATTGTGTTTTAATACACAATGACATAATTTTTATTGGTCATTAACATGTCTTGGAAAATCTCTGGAATTTGTCCTTTCCCCTAAAAACAGCACTTGGAAAAATTACAAACAGTTACTATCTGAGTAGGCCATACTCCAATGTTCGAGTGATTGGGGTGTTGTGTTGGAATCAAATTGCAAGCCAACTCTAGGTTCAAGCAATGATTTGAATATTTCATTTGTGTGGTATACCTTAATAACAATATATATATGACAACCATGATTCACCCCTGTTAATTTATTTTATGAAATCAGGATAATATCTGGTAAAGGCTAAAGTAAATACTCACCATATCTTGATTTTCACCCTGGTACTCTTGGTATCTCCAATAAATCTAGCATAAACCTCACAAGCAATCAGTCAACAGATTAATGTCATGTATATACCTGAAATATGTTTATGAAATCAATATCTTTTGTGATGAATAAAAACACAATGACACATATATTAGCCTGTCGTGTATAACATAAGACCCCATTAATCCTCAACAGTGTAGCATAGCATTCAAGAGTTTTGTTTTTATTAATAACATACTGTATATTTTTATACCGGATTTTTAATGCCTTTTTGTCTGTATATCTTTTAGCAGAAGCATGTGATGGTATTGAAGATTGTTGTTATTGTTTGTTCCTTACTTTTGATTAGTATGTCTTACTCTGTAGCACATCACATTTTTCATTTCAGTCAGTAAAAAAGGTAATGAAACACAAAATTTTTCTAAAACCTACAATTCTTTATATTCCTCGCCATGACACAAAAAAAAATTAGAATTAATAAATATTTCAAAATATATAAGTATAAAACCCACAAATTCACAGCATATACAGTACTGCTATAAGGTGCCCTGACATTATTTTTAGGTTTAGGTTAGGTTTAGGTTTGGGTTAGGTTAGGTTACAGTTAGGTTTAGGTTTAGGTTGGGTTTAGGTTAGGTTAGGTTAGGTTAGGTTTAGGTTCCTATTAAGTGAAACAACCTATTATCTTTAACGAGTATTGTTCATTTTAACACTTGCAACAATTAAATAACTTAATTAACTCAGGCAATTTTGACTTAAATATAATTGAAACACTGTATGTATTACTCTGTTTTCACCTTGTATTATTCAACAACTGCTACCTGTATTTTAACTTTTGTTTTTCTTCTCTTTAGCTAGACAACCAGTTTGTTTATATCTGTTAAGACAATCTAGGATCACCGTCCGATTTACTAGGTTATAAAATGTAGATTAAATGACGATCTATGACCGTTAGTTCGATTTCTAAGCCTCTAAAACGTTGATTAAGCGACGATCTACGCCCCCGTCCGATTTCCAAGGCTCTAAAACGTAGATTAAATGACGATCTATGACGGTTAGTTCGATTTCTAAGCCTCTAAAACATAGATGAAACGACGATCTGTGACCATTATTTCGATTTCTAAGCCTCTAAAATGTTGATTAAACGACGACCTACGACCCCCGTCCGATTTCCAAGGCTCTAAAACGTAGATTAAACAACGATCTATGACCCCGTCCGATTTCTAAGCCTCTAAAACGTAGATTAAACGACGATCTATGACCATTATTTCGATTTCTAAGCCTCTAAAACGTTGATTAAATGATGACCTACGACCCCCGTCCAATTTCCAAACCTCTAAAACGTACATTAAACGATGATCTATGACCGTTAGTTCCATTTCTAAGCCTCTAATAACGTAGATTAAACAATGATCTATGACCGTTAGTTCGATTTCTAAGCCTCCAAAACGTAGATTAAACGATGATCTAGGACCCCCGTCCGATTTCCAAACCTCTAAAACGTAGATTAAACGATGACCTACGACTCCCGTCCGATTTCCAAGGCTATAAAATGTAAATTAAATGACGATCTATGACTGTTAGTTCGATTTCCAAGGCTCTAAAACGTATATTAAACGATGATCTACGACCCGTCCGCTTTCTAAGCTTCTAAAACGTAGATTAAACGACGATCTATGACCACTAGTTCGATTTCTA
>JANTOQ010605567.1:0-10582 GCA_027564595.1 Bythotiara depressa
ATTTTTCTTGCATAAATACGAAATATCTATTGTGTAGAAACAATGATAAAATAATCATGCAGTCAGAAATACGATCGCATTTTGTATTTGTATTTCCTTTGTTTAAGATATGAAATATGAAATGCCAGTTGGTACCTTTTCCCAGAGAGTGTCACATATACTCTATATTATACTGTAGTGGTGAAGTTGAATATTTTCTATATTAAATGACAGCTGGTTAGTAAAACCTTTGTGGTATTGAGCTAATTTCACCAAAATGAAGTGAATTATCAATTATTACTTTTGATTTGTTCAAGGTTGTCACATGTAAAATGTCTTCTTTGTTAAAATCTGTATAGCAACCTAATTTACATTCCCTTCAAAGATCCAAACGATGCATGGAGGCATGGGAGATCCAAATAAACATGGTTGTTGTAATAGTCTCCTTAATATATTTAAATCCTCTCCCACCCTCAAAAAGTTTGCTTTTCATTCTTGTTGTACATATTTCATTTCTAATGTTAATCAATGTACTAAAAATGAAGCTCTGTGCTTTCATGTGAAACAGAAACTGCTTGAGACTAATGTTGTTACGTAACAAATAACAAAACCAATAAAAAACAATGATACACTTTTATAACTAGGAGGAATAAAACATACCTCAGAACCACTAATAATGATATTATAAAACATACCTCAGAACCACTAACAATGATATTATAAGATTTTGAAACAACTATACTCAACACATCTCCATGATGTCCATAAAGAACCTAAAGAAATCAGCACCAGGTGTTTTAACAAAGAGATTTACGATGAGTAAAGATTACTTTAAGGAGAAAATGTGAAATTATATATTTAGCAATATCATTTCATTATTCTAGGTAGAGGAATTCAACAAGAGGTTTACATAACATTTGAATGCTGAGAACCTTATAGACATGCACATAAAATAGGACTATGACAGAGAAATTACTGATCAGTGCAAATTGTTAAAAATTACTGAGTATCTGTGCAGATCATTAAAAGTACTGAGTATCAGTGCAGATCTTTAAAAGTAATGAGTATCTGTGCAGACCATTAAACAACTACTCACAACCCACCATTTTATAACTGTTGCTTTTAACTTGGATCTAGTTAATAATCTTAAAATAGAACCAGATCCATACTTCATTTAAAAGATATCAATCGAATAATGAATAACAGTAAAAACAATACCCAACATCTCCTTTAATCTGCTATAAAGGGAAATAAATTTGACTGCAAAGAACAGCATATGGTCAGACATATGATATGTTGATACAAAAATAATATTATAATTATAATATCTATGTTACCTTGGACAGAGCTAAGTTATAGCTTTTATCTTTGGCCTTCTGTTCAATAATCCAAACACAAACAGCCTGTGAATTAAAGATAATACAAAATATACCATATTATATGCCTGTGTATCAGGTGATACCTTTTGTTAGTCGCCCCCCCCCCCCCCCCCAATAGAGAGCACTAAAGTTGATTTTAAGACATATCCCTTGTATAAGTTGACTACTTTTTTAACAGCATAAAAGTAATAACTTTATTATGTTAAAAACATGTCTTTAAAAACATAACAAGACATCAAGTCAAAAACAAAACAAGACACCAAGTCAATTATATAAGTGAACACAATAGCTACCCGGCCTATTTTCACATATAGCAAGTCCACACTTACACTGTAGCCATTATCACGTATAATAACAAGTCCACAGTTACACTGTAGCCATTATCACGTATAATAACAGAAAATTAACGTACAGTACATAGTTAATGTATGTATGGTCACAAAAATAAAGTTAATGACCATTTAAAATGACTGTTTAATCTACTAATTATATTCTCGAAATCAAGGAGAGCTTCCTTATACAAAAGGAGAAACCCAGGAAATATTTCATCAGAATCATCGTATTTATATTCCTAATGTGAATATTATATTCAGAATTTAAAATGGTCTCCAAAAGAAAACCATAGTTTAACCCTGTGATAGTTAATAATAAATTAAATTATATACCTGTTAAAGATAGTTAATGCCTGTTGTTTTTAACGTGTCTATAAACACATTTTCGGTAAACGTTATGATGTATAAAATGTTTGTGAATTTGTACTGTGTATAAGTTGACCCCCTTTTTTACAATGAAATAAAATAAAAATGGTTCAAGGATCGACTTATACACAGGCATATATGGTATATGTAAAATATTTGCTATAACATGTTCAATGTGACAGGGAAAGTATTTATAAACAACATATGCTGATCAGATGATATGGCAATCGATTATGTTGTATTAGATGCTTCTTCTAAATACTGCTTGATGCATGAAACAACAATGTTGTAAAGTAACTAGTAAGCTAGTAAACAGGCCTTTAAATATCAATTAAGACCTTTGCTGTCACATAGTCTGACAGACGTTGATATCTGCCAGACATGTCCATCTCCAAAATTAACTTCCATTTGAAAGAAAAATTGAAAGGGTTTAATAAATTCGAATCTTTTTGGTGTAGAAACAATAGAAACCACATTTTTTATTTCTTCAGAGAAACATCTCATTTACGTAAACAAACACCAACTATGTGTATTATATAATTATATAATTACATGACTTACATTCTTTACAAATAAACAGGTTGTCTAGATGACAAATCACCTCCCATATGAACAGAAGTAAATGATAAAGGAAAAGCTGTCTATTTTTTTCTTTATACATGGTTTATGGAAATTCTACTGGATTTCCACAGCCTTGATATAGGTAGCCTTCAGCAATATTATTTTTTAAAGCTAACAAATATTGCTGTTAACTCATGCACAATATTCTTTCTAAAGTAAGAAAATCATAATAGTGGCGTTAAAAAGCCACATACCATACGGTCTAAACCAGAAAATTGTAGTAATGGCCGTAATGGCTGCAAAAAGTCACTTGCAATAGCTTTTGAAATATGACATAGTGGAATGCTAGAAAATCGTAGTGTCTGTTGTAAAACAACACACATACTGACACAAATGAACATTAAAACATGGTTTAATTTATGTGATGTGAACGAAGAGTTCTTACATCAAGACATAGTTTACCACAAATTTATGTGACATAGATGAAGATTTCTTAAGTTAAAACATGGTTTTACAGTGATTTTACGTGCTGTGAATGAAAATTTCATACATTAAAAAACTGTTTTACTGCGATTTTATGTGCCACGAAGTAAGGTTTCTTACACCATAAAACTGCTTTACACGATTTTACATGTCATGAAGGAAGATTTCTTATGTTGAAAATTGTTTTACTGTAATTTTTCATGACATGAACAATATTTTTTACATCAAAACATTTAAAATTTTAATTACAAGAAGCACTACTCATATTAAATATCATTTTATATATTCTCCAATTGCTTGTTAGCTTTATCAATGTTAACCAATACTGTTTATTTATTTATATTGGTTAAAATAAAACTTACTCAATTTAATTCACTTAGAGATCGGCCTACAAATCAATTAACATCACTAATATACAGTAATTAATATTTTCTTCGTTTGCGATTCATTAGATCAGTGCAAGTCAGTTTTTTTATTAAGGAAATCTTTGTTTGCAGTCCGTAAAAATGCTGTAAAACATTGCAGTCCGTGAAAACACTGTAAATTAGAGTTCTAATGAATATAATCTTCATTTGTGGTACATGAAATCACTGTAAAACAGTGGTTTGTTGAAAGAAATCTTCATTTCTGGTATGTGATATCTCTGTAAAACAGTGTTTAGACAAAAGAAATATCTGTAAAATCGTGAGCATGGTATTAAGTAACTACAGCCTAATCACTTTTAAAGCACGTGCCCAGAGGATATGGCATGTGACCTGCCACACGCGGTTCTAATTATTCATGACCAAGATTGTATGCTGTTGTAGTTAAGTAGTGAGAAATGCAAGTGTAAATGAGCATTGTTTTTTATAATCATGAACAATTTATATTTTAGTATTTGTGTCCGTGCTCATAAAAATAGTTCACAAATTCAAACTGGCACTAGTTAGCTAGCGAAAAGCGTGACAAACAACATGGAGAATAAGGCTGTAAACAAAGTAGAATTGAGATGCAGACATGTTTTTAATAAAATAAAATAAAGCATATTAGAATTTATAGATTGGATACTGATAAACATGGACAGACAATATGCATATCTGGTCGGACATAAGTCACAATAATTTTTATAGCTGTCGGTGAGAATGTCAGGCAGGATTGCAAGTCTGTTGGACAAAACAGCTTTTCTGCCTGACATATGTCTATGTCCAGCGGTTATTTAAAGGCCTATAAAAATCTATAAGTAAATTCCAACATGCACATGCTTATCTTAATGAGTTAGTAATAGGATGCACACATACTTTAATGAACTATTAATCTGTTGGTAGGAAGAGTTTTATAAGAAGATTATTTTTGTTTTATGGGAAAAAAATATACGTGCTGTATTACAAAGGTTTCACAAATGTTTTTACAAAATACATCAAAAATAAAATATGTATGTATGGTATGGTATGGTATGGTATGGTGTATGGTATGGTATGGTATGGTATGGTATGGTATGGTATGGTATGGTATGGTATGGTATGGTATGTATGTATGGTACTAAAACATGGACTCTTACAAAGAAGTTGGAGCAAAAATTAGATAGAGGTTACACAAAATCTTTACGAGTAGCATTAGATGTAAAAGATCACGTAAAAAATGAAAACCTCTATGGGAATCTCCTAAAAATATCAACAACTCTGAGAGGGAATGACTCAGATTTTCTGGTCATTGCTAGAGGGTAAAGGAAAAACTGGTAACCAAATTGTTACTGTTGGAACTAAATTGGGGATAAGAAGTAGAGAATGGCATGCCAAGTCATAAATTAATCAATTTGTTAAAGATACAGTTTTCCTAAAGGAAGAACTTAAAGCAAAATATGGATAATCATGAAAGATGGAAAGACATTGTACATTATTACTTGGGAAGGTACTATACAAAATAAAAAATAGGTCGTCCTATTAAAAGCAACCTACAGGGAATCCATTAGCAGCTATTACAGTAAACTTACCGTGCTAGTTCCTCCTGCAACAAATGTAGATGAATTCATACATGCAGCACATAGTATTTGACCAGTAAATACACCTTCAAATACAGCTAGAAGCTAAATGACAAACACATGACAAGCATTTATGTGAATGCAGTAAATACCAGTGTTAATGTAAATTATTATCTTATAAAATGATGAAACAGAGAGGACTGGACTGGAGCAAGTAAGCAAGACAGAACGTTTTAGAATAAATAATTTACAACAAATATAATTGTTTCTACATAAGAAATTACATACCTTGTCATCACTGGAAAAATATCTTAAGCTGAAGTCACCATACCCCCAACCAATACGATTAAGTGTTGTTGGAAACAAAGCCTAACATGCATAGAAAGATTATAACAACATCTTTGCTAATTGTTTACAAGTAGAAGTAAAACTTATTTAATAACATTACTAACATTAAGCCACATCATGTGACACCATCAACATTATTTCTGTCATTGGTTTAGACAATAAAAAATATATAAGACAAAAGATTACAAGTGTATAAATGCCTACTATAAAGTTTTTACCTTATTCGTTTCGCTAGCTGCTAGAGTCTTTTCTGCTGTTGAAATTTGACCAACAGCATTCTTCAGTTCTAAAATCATTGACAAAAAATAAGTAAACGTGCACAATTGTAACACAGAGACGGATGGAGAACCGGTAAGAATGAATTCTAATAATGGCTAGTGCATACTGGTGTCTTTTTTTATTGTTTTAAAAAGTTTAAAAATGCTCTCAATTAGGGGTTTCTGAATAAAAATGGAGGTCAAAAAAAGCTTCTAAGATACCACTACATTGCATTCACAATACAGCATGTATTAAAAAATATGGTTTGCTTAATGAAATAAATGTAGTGTAGCATCAAGCTGATAATGTAATCTGGTAGTAAGTGGTAAACCAAGGTATTGTATCATAGTAGTAAGTAGGTTGGTCACAGCCTGTAGCATCACAAATGTACTTCTTTCAATAGCTCTCTCAGAGATACAGAAAATATCTGCATAAAATATCCCATGACTTCCCTAATTTTCATTTGCAATATTTCTTTTGATATGTTTTCCTCATGACTAAGAACTACCCTAAAGATTATTAATCTCAAAACTGTTAAATGAAAAAGGAACATTCAGAACACATCCATTGAAAATCTGGGTTTTAATTAACGCTACCAGTGTTGAAGTTAAGGGCATCGTTTGCATTTTTTTTCTACTAACCACTAAGTGTTATTCATCATTAATTTCTCATAAATTCTATGTATAATTTTCTTTCATATCTATAGAGAGAATATCAATGTAACAAACTTAATTATTCAAACACACTCCAATTATATGAGATACCTAGCAATAAGCAATATAGAGCAGAGTTGAAATGATTTAACATGTGTATTTCTCTATCCTATACACACAATATATTAAAATAAGATTTTACCTTTCACTGGTTGCACTGATGGAACCAAACTACTAAGATGATGAAAGAATAGCTTGTCATTGTAGACTGTATTATGAAGAGATACAAGTGTACCAGTCTGTGCAACAGGCTCCTGTGTTCTCACTGTTTTTTTTGAAGGGTGAGGCTTTTTAAATAACTAGGGAAAAGAAGAAATCAAACAAATAAGTAAATGTTACCAGGCATTGATCTACCCTAACAAGGTCCAGCATTCTGACAATGCTTTCTTGGGAACATGTCCTTTCTGTTAAGGCCATTCATAATTAATTTTTCGTTCATAGTCATCTGCCTGCATCACAAATTTAGATACGGGTTTTGCCGCATGAAGTTTGATTATTTTTGCTTTGTGAAGAAACTTTTTAAATATCCAATTTTTTTAGTTTTGTTCTTTTTAGGTTAGAAACGATTATTTATAAGACAACGAAGGAAGAACCTAGAATGAATTCCATGAATTCCATTATAAATAAACAGGTTGTCTAGATGCTGAGTACCTCCTAAAATGAACAAGAAGTAAATGATAAAGGAAAAGCCATTTATTCTTCTCTTTCTTTTTATAATTTTTCCATTGAATATAAAAAATCTAAAACATGATTTACGGTAAATCAGCTGGATTTCCAAAGCCTTGACATTCAGCTATATACTTCTTAAAGCAAATAAAATTGTCTGTTAAGTCACGCACGATAGCTTTGTAGCATCAGAAAGTCATAGTAGTGGTTGTAAAAAGTCACACATGATAAGTTTATAAAGCTAGAAAATCGTAGTTAATAGCCGCCGTAAAACTCACAGTTTTTACTCCAGCTAATATGATTTTCCAGCTTAAAAAAGCTATCACACAAGTGATATTTACAGTTGTTACTATGATTTTATGGCTTAAAAAAATGAGATTTTACAGCTGCTACTATGATTTCCTAGTTCTAAAAAGCTGCCACGAGTGACTTTTTATGGCATTACTATGATTTTCTAGCTTAAAAAAGCTTGTCATGAGTGACTTTTTACTGTAGCTACTATAATTGTAGCTTAAAAAAACATGTGACTTTTTAGTATAGCTACTATGATTTCCTAGATTAGAAAAGCTGTCAGTAGGATTTTCTAGCTTAATAAAGATATCACAAGTGACTTTTTACGGCTGTTACTAAGATTTTCTAGCTTAATAAAGCTATCATGATTGACTTTTTACAACCATACTAGACAGGTCTTGCTTCTTTGACATGCAAAAATTCGATTGACGTGACTAGAAAAGATGTAATACCTGGTTCCTATTACAGGCAATTCACATCTTGGGAATAACAAATTTATATAAAGAAGCTAATCTCAATTGAATGTGAGCTTTAAGTTGAAGTCAGAAATTTACTTATTTTTTACATGCTGGTTACAAAAATACATTCACCGAAAAGCAACAGCAGAGAAGTTAGAGGTAATTATGTTAGGTAGGCATGAGGTAGTTTATATCGCATGAGAACCATGTATAACATGAGTGAATTGTTCCCTCATCATTCTAGAGGTTGGAATAAGTGCCTTTTTTTACTATGAATGAACAATTAACTATAAATGGCCTAAACTAGTTTAAATTTGAGGCACATTTTCAAGAAATGTGAGCACAAAAGTGCCCCTATTCCCCTCTGATTTTAGATTATCCACTGGCCATTGCATTTAACACAAAACAATCACTTCACACCACTTCTTGTTGCTTTTGGCAGCACATTGAGAAAAAATATTTGAGGTGACACTAACAAATGACATAAATTATATTTTTTTACAGTGATAATTCTGTAACAGTAATACAACATCAAAGAGAAGAGTGCTATAAACTTATATCTATATTGTTAATATTTATTTTCATTTTAAAAGTAAAACAATCAATGCTTTGGAAAAATGATAAATTACTAGTACTAGCCTACATACTTGTTTTGGCATTTGTCCAAAATTATTAATAAATCCAATTGTAGCCTTTCGATCAAGTGGGTCAGTAATTGATTCAAGATCAACTGATTTTTCATAGAACAAATGGTGAAAAACATTATCTGCTTCAGCTGAAGCTTGTCCTTGTTGCTTGTGACCAAATATTAAATCAATCCATTCATGTAGATGACTACTCACATAGTCACACTCTAAAGCCTAAATAGAAAGGAAATGAAGTCAGTACAGTATTTAATTGCAAACAGTAATAACAACTATTTAATATATTATTACAAGGGTCGAAATAACCTGTTGGACATGGAAAATTGTCAGACGAAAAATGACATGTCCGACGGTTTTTGGCTACCACCAGACAATTATGCACAACTTACTTCTGAAAACATAGCTAACCATAATTAATAGAAAACAATGTTCTTTCTTCTGAAGGTCAAGCATGTTTATCATGATAATGAAGGTTGTAATAAAACACGCATTTTCATTGATGTTGTTCTTTTATTTAACGCAAATGGCAAGTGACAAAGAATATCATGAGTCAATAAGAATGTTTATTTTGATTAAGCCTCATTTTGATGTGGAGTTTGGTTTATTTGATGAACTGAGTGAATTTTTTGAAAGAAGAAGGAGACACGTTGTTGAAAGGGAAACAAAAATTCAGCACTCACTAAGTAGTTCTTGATTTATATTGGAGATGTTACTGCATACAGTTGTTTCTACTTATTAAAACAAACACTGGAAGCATATAAATGACTGCCAAAAAGGATAGGAAACAGACTTCAAAGGTATAAAAAGCGTTCATTTTAAAGATAATTTTTTGTCTGACGGATCTTTCCAAATGTCCAACCAATTTTACAACACAGCAGATATTTTGTCCATCAGACTTCAAATTTTATTCTGACCCTTGTATTATATGAATGTCATGGTGAATTTCCATATATATATATATATATCATAACAACATTGATAAGTATTTATGCATATATCACATACATGTATTGGACATTTTCTGGAGTGGAAATGATGGAAACGAACCTTCATTTAGTGAAGAAATATGTGCAAATGTATATAACCTGTGTGAATGTAGAACTTAAAAACAGTATGTGCGAATGTATGACCTAGAAACCATGTGCAAATGTACAACCTTAAAACAGCTTCAATTAACAAATCAAAGTGCAGAAAAGGTTTGGGTACTAAAAATTTATTCTGAATGGAAATTAACATGCTAATTGTATCTAGTTTTTTCTTTTTTTCAACACCATTAAGTAATTTTAGGAAAGAAATTCGCAATTTCCAAAATTGAGCTGTAACATTCAATGCCCGATATCTGCCTATCTAGAGAATCATTCATAATAAAAATTAGAAAAGGGAGAGAAAGACATTAAGGGATACAAACAGTTAACAATAGAAATAATAATTTCACCTCTCTATGTATTCTGATAAATTCTATAACATCTCCTTTTGCCCAAGGAGGAAGAAGCACATCTCCTATTTCATCACCATTTTGTTTAGTCCCTATGATGTAAACACAAGACAATAAATATATGAGCACAGGGATAACCAAAAAACTAATTCTATTGACATAATCAGAATATATAAATGTTTCATATGAGAATAAATTCCTTATTTTTAATAGATATGAAAAATCACTCACTTACCTAAGTCAAAATTGTTAACATTTAGCAGGAAGTCAGGAAGATAAAAAAACTCTGGAATTAATTCCTTCACATCTGCCATATTAGATTCAGATGCAGACAGCCATGAGTCTTTAACACTGTGGAACAATCTGTCAGGTAGATCAAAATGACCACCCTAAATTAAAGAATATGGTTTATTAGGAGCACAGTATTTAAATTAAAGGGGAATTAACGTCAAAAATAAATTTATTTTTATTATACCCCATATTATGCTGCGAAAAAAAATTAAGACCAACGCTCTTTATATGAAAGAAGATGCTTTTTGTGATCCAAAGATATGAGCATTTTAAGTTATTAGTGTTTTCGAAACTCTGTGACGTTGTCACAGCTGCCCTACATCAGTTTCACAATAAAACTCTTCGTATTACATTATGCACCACGTACGCACAATTAAATTACTTTTTCATTTGTTTATTATTTTTTTCTTCCTCTATTGTT
>JANTOQ010605678.1:0-10580 GCA_027564595.1 Bythotiara depressa
TCTAGTCTAGTCTAGTCTAGTCTAGTCTAGTCTAGTCTAGTCTAGTCTAGTCTAGTCTAGTCTAGTCTAGTCTAGTCAAGCTAGCTAGTCTAGTCAAGTTAGTTAGCTAGCTAGCTAACTTGGCTAAACTAGAGGCATAAAGATTTACAAAATGTTTAGCTAGCTAGCTACAATCCTGGCCATAATATTTTTCACAACGTGTGAAATTAGCAAAATGATTTCACCACAAGTGATGTTTATCTGAACACATATGTAAAGAGCTGGGTAGTTAAAACGTTTTCAGTTGACCTATGACTTAAGAGACCTTAGGTACTTTGATAATGAAGTAACTGTGGTTGTACAGCACAGTTGAGCAGGGGGAGGGACTTCCTAACTTCCTAATTGGTCGATGTTTGTCCTTTGTGACGTTATAAAACAATGAAAACCTTAAAACATGTAGCATTTCCGAGGTTTTTCGTAAGAAAACATGCGAATCTTCGTTTTTTACACATTTGAGGAAAACTGTCAAAACATCAATATGGTCTAAAATCCCGTTTGTGCCAAATATTTTGACCTTGATTGTAGCTAGCCACCAGCGAACTAAAAAAAAAAATAAGATTAGTTAGCTATATTTCCACTGTAGCTAAACTAAACTAATGTCTTTCGTGTAAAGAACATCTGCAGGGAGGACGGAAATTTTGTTTATTTTTGAATTTAGTTTGGCTAGCTACAATACAGGCCACTAAGTTTGGAACTTTTGGCGTTTTATGCCGATCCGTGTGTTGGTAACTTTCCCTTCGCGTGCCAATTGCACGAGATTGGAGGTAGGTGTTGGTGAGACACCTCGTATGATCGCCCATGTCACTGTAATATATCGAAGAATATACATAATTGTCCTTACTTCACAGATTAACCTATTTTTATGACGACACAAAGGCCTCAAAAGGACCAATTAGGTGGGTAGCGAGACCACTCCCCTTCTCCAACCGTGCTGCATAGCCACAGTTACTTCTCTACCAAAGTCTTAAGTCATCATTGGTAAACTGGAAAAGTAAACTTGTAAAAGTTTAATTCTTTCCATAGTTATATATATGAACACTTTCGCAGTATTCGCGGAATTTGATTTTTGCATTTTTGTCGCTTAGTTCCAAAATATTATGACCGTGATTGTAGGCCTACATCTATTTGTTTGTTTGTTCGTTACTCAGAGAGAATGGTAAAATGAATTATGAATGATGATGAGAGGACGATGAAAGGATGGTGCAAGCCTATCTTGTTATGTTTTTCTTCCTAAGAACACTTTCCATGGGTAGTAAGAGAAAATGAAAAACTTTATATATACATTTTACCTCCCAAGTAGCAAGTATTTGTGTTGGAGGCCAGGAGGGAAGTTGTTTTTACAGATACTTCCATATAGGGAGCCATAATATTCTTCATAACATATGTACATAAAACTAGCACGTTATTATTTTTATTAATAAGCAATTTTTTAGCTAACTTATCACCTATCTACCATGCCAATTTCCAGCAATATTCATTTAGTACCTTTATCCAGTCTGTTCCATGGCTCTTGAGTTTCTTGACCTTTAAAAGAGCGTGGGTTTGAACCTTTTGATATTTTTTGCTTGAGAATACATATATAGTAGATAAAATACACAGCGGAATTTGCACTGTAAATAAAATTTTAAATACTGCGAATGAAACCAATTTATTTAAACGTTTTGAGACGCTTTATAAAAAATATTAAAGAGTCAGAAAATAATTTAAATAGCATAAGTGAGAGAACAAAAAATAAGTGTACTTTCGCGGCCAACTTTAACTTCTTTGTTTCTCAAAACAACTTCCAGCCTTTTATTTTCAAATTTCAACTTCTCTCATTCTGTTTAATAAAATTGATAACCTTTTAAAATTCGAATTAGTCTCTGCGCAGAAGAGTGTTGTATAGTCACGTGATCACTTACGTGTGTTATGAAATACATCCACCATTTTGATTTAGACTTTAGAATAGATAAGCTATCAAAGAGTAAACACGCATTATTAAGCTATTTTAGAAAGACGACGCGAACGGCACTTGGGGCTTCCTCGGAGCGAAAAGAGTCTGGGTTCTAGCAATATTGACGTCGTGCCATTGCGTACATAACTTCAAAAATGTCATTTGCATCGTGTCTTGTGAGGTAACGAAATTATGGTGGCAGGCGAAGGAAAAAAAAGGTTTGTATTTTTTGTTTAATATAACAACGCTCTTAGAGTTTTCAATTATATAGAAAGCATACAATTTCTTTAGTGTTATATTGGAATCAGGGAATTTCAGGTTTGCTACACGATGTTTTATCTTAATTTTTTAATATTTATTTTAAGGGTTGTTATGACTTGGTATGAGGAAAAGGATCTAACCTTGATGAGAGAGATACTTGGTAGTGATACGTTTTTCTTTAAAGCTGATAGACGAGAGAGGCGAAACGCATGGCAACACATTGCTGAAACACTTAACTTGCTGGAAGGCTTTGTTGTAACAAGCTGATAAGTGAGAGATCACAATACAACTATATCAAAAGAATATACAGGACAAGCCAGAAAACAAGGAATACAGGCCTGTCAACTCTCCCGGCGGCGCCGTTTTAACCCTTTTCTCCCGGTCTCCCGGTTCGTAAATATTTTCTCCCGTTTTTTTTGTTTATCTGCAAATCCACGGTTCTCCCGGTTTCAATATGTTACTCCCATCTTATCAAGTGTTTCTTTCATCTTTCGCAAGTATTTCACGAAAAACACGGTGATTCAAGGATTATTCTGTTGATTTTTCTGATGTTAAGTTGCAATCATACATGCTTGCACACCCACTATATCCTTTTTATTGACTGTATATTTGTTTAAGACATTACAGACTCATTCGTTACTCATTATAGTACTTTTAGAGTTCCATTTTTTACTTTTTCTTAAATCTCTCTGTTTTTGATAAAATATCCCTGTTTTTTCCAATTCAAAAACCAAAATCTTCAGGTTTCAATTTTTTTAGGTTGACAGTTCTCGAAATAGATGGATGTGAGGAGCCTAGTGAATACGAGACACACTGATCGAAGAGATTATTGAACTTTCCAAGGAATGCGATTTGAAGTATATAAATAACGATGTAAAAAAATCAGAACAGGAAGATAAGCAAAAGGCTATTGATATGCGACAAACTGCAATGGAGAGATTTGGACAAACGATGACAAGAGAAAACATTGAAAATAACTCTGATTTAATTGAAGATAGGCCATGACGAAGTTCAAATCATACTATTGAGTTCCCAAGAAAAAACCCGGCTGCTGACAATGACGCTAAGAGAGAAAAACGAGAACTACAACGTCGTAAACAAGATCAGTTTAACACTAATCTTACAAACATTTAAAAATCATATACAATCACAATCTGAACAAAATAACCAGTTACAACAAACAAATGCTTTTAATGATACAGCAGCAACAGCAACAAATGAGTTTGGAAAATTTATCATAATTCTGAGAAATGCACTTCCTAATTTCAAGAATCTTTGTTGAAATTATGAGAAGCATAATTTGAACAATTATGATCTTATGTTTTGTTATTTTTTTAATAGGTTTTCAGAAATGCAATAAAACATTTACTTCAAGAAGGAAAATACTTTATAGCAAATATTTTATATTTTAACAAAGTCTTTCTTTAAATCTTTAACTGGTATATAGATTTATATAGATTTATATATAGATATGTTAAAAAAAAGTGTGTGTTACTTCCTTGGTTTAATCATATACATGAGTCCTAGAACATAAAAAACTGAATAAACTTTTCTACCATTGTTAATTTTTCACCAGCTATTGCAAATGTCCAAAAGAGCCCAAATTTAGCAAAGTTTTTTATGAACATATATATAACATGATGTATTTCTTCCAAAGTCAAAAAATACATTGTTTGTTAAGAAAAATACTCATGTATTTTTGGCGAATCTAACTCAAAAGCTCATGTTGATATACAAACATGTTCGTGCATTGTGTAATAGTCCACATACCAGATAATACTTTCCAACTGCACTCAATCCTATTTTTAACTGTTTCTTGAAGTCAATAAACTTAAAGAAAATTTTAATGTCACCAAATAACTATTCTACTGCTATTCTTACTTTGCTCATTGCTTTATTAAAATCTCTCTGTGGACCATTAACGTTTGCATTTCTGAAAGGTCCTTGCAAGTGTACATTTATAGGATATGCTGGGTCTCCGTAAATGCACAACGGATTTCCATTTGACCAGGCTGAGAGTCTAAGTATGTTTAGAAGACCAGATTCACGCAGCATGCCACTGTTTTGTCTTCTTCCTTCAAATAGGCCACCCAAATGACCAACCAGACCGTTTGGTAAAGCCACACTTTGAAATTTTAAGGCATGCATTCTCTTGTGGCCATTGTACATGACTCTTTGATTTCTTATTGTTTTGATATAGCCACCCTCGTACCATCTACAAAGCAATTGTCTAAAGGAGCTCCTTTATTGTAAACTGCGTTTGAATAAATTTGAAGCATATTTGGTTGCAAATGGGCTTGATTAAAATCCTGAAGACGAAAGCCATGTAAAATGTATACTAAATCTAACAAAGTGTTAAATATCACACATAGTTCTGATACACTCCGTCCGAAGGCCCAAACCATATCACAATATCTGCATGGAAAGGAAAGTCTTTTTAAAAGCATACAAAGTCCTTCCATTCCACTACAAACTGTTCCTTGTTCTGCAACAATTTTATCAGGGATGTCAAAAGCATCCAGAAATACAAATGAATCACGCTTGTAAAATCGAGTTTCACTGATCCATCGAGCGTCATCCCCAGAATACAAACTAAATTTGTCAAATATCCAATATGGATATATTTCTCTTGAAATATTTAAGTTGTATAATAACAGAACTCTTCCTCATCTAACGCATCGTCGTAGTAGGCAAGGAGGAGCAAATTTCGAACTTCCCGGAGAGCAGCCATATTTGTTTAGCTTTAGCGAGGCGCGCTTCTGATTTTACTAAATCACATATCTGGAGACAACGCGACGTAAGAGGACGGCTGACCAAGTGCCGTTCGCGATATCTTTCTAAAACAATCTATTAAATAGTTCTCACAACGACACATCATCTGGCGACGAGAATTAAATAAACAAAACAAAATGTCGGCGAAAGTACTTGGTAATATTTCAGTGATAGAACAATTTATAGGTGAAAATATGGGACATTTGGAAAGACGACTTCGATTAACTCGTCACATCGTCATGGATTTATAATGCTGATCAAAAACGAGCGGTTCTGTTACATATGGCTGGCAAAGAAGATATCTACAGAGCGATGCCTCCAAACGCTGACACACTCGAAAGTATGTTACAAAAATTAGATAACTATTTTAAACCGAAAACAAATCTTAGCTATGAAAGATATGTGTTCAAAAAAGCAATTAAACTCGAAAATGAAGACGCAGCTACCTACATAACAAGACCTCGCACATTAGCCGAATCAGGTGAGTACCGAGATATCGATATAGAAATACGTGATCATTTTGTCATAACCTGCCAGTCAATAAAACTACGCAAACGATTGCTTCAAGAGAAAGAATTAACCCTGGCGAAATTATAAGAAATAGCGAGAAGTGAGGAAGCAGCCAAACAACAAGCTACATAAATTGAAAGCACAAAAGCAGATACTGTAAAAGAGAACCAGTAAAATAAAAGATCATTCCCTTCATAAAAGCCGATATCGTAAATTGTATCCAAAACATGATCAAAACAAACCAACTCACAGGCGACCAAATAATCGTAATCAATGTTATAAGTGTGGCGAACATTTTGAAAGAGGCCATCTAAACGACTGCAAACCTATTGGAAAAACTTGTTTTACTTGTGGGAAAATTAATCATTTATCTAAAGTTTGCAGGAGTAATATGTAAGCAAAACAAGTCATATGGAAGAGGATTCCTCAGAAGATGATTATTTAGATGAACAGGTGCTATCTGTTCTGTTTGACGAACCAACGTCATCGAAAAATCAACCAATCAACATCAACTCTATTGATGAACCGAAAGCAAGAATACAATACGCTAATGTTAAAATTGGTAATGTTAAAACAAAAGTTACGATTGACACTGGGAGTTCAATTGGTCACATTGATAAAGAAACGTTTCAGAAAATAAAAAACAACGCAATCCAAATGTTAAGTTGAAAACAACAAACAAACGACTACACCCATACGCATCTCAAGCAATTAAAGTTCATGGATATTTTAATGGCACCATTGTGTTTAGAGAAAAAATCACAGAAAGCAAAATCTTTGTAGTTGACAACAAAGCAGGTAACACATTAGGAGTTAAAGCGTGCCAAAATCTCTCCTTCGTCACGTTTAAATTATTAGCCAATCAGGTGAAAGTAAACAACAAACGACAAGAAGCATGCCCACTAGAGTTCGACGCCCTTCTGAAAAAACATCAAAACATTTTTGTAGGACATGGAAAATTCGTGACTACAAAGCTAAATTACATATCGATAAAAATATTCAACCAGTTTACAAAAAGATGCACCGTCAACCTTATCATTTAAGGAAGAAAATAAATGAATAAATAAAAAGGTTAGAAAAGCTTGATATTATAGAGATAACGTCTGGTCCAAAACAATTGGTATCGAATTTAGTGGCAATTACGAAAGCATATATTCGCTTATGTCTCGACGCGAGAATAATAAACACCGCGGTAAAACGAGGAAAGTTTCAAATACCGACACTAGATACAATACTAGATGATATGAATGGTTCGAAAATAGATCTTAAAGAGGCATATATGCAGATCTAATTAGATGAGGAGTCGAGAATAAATAAAGAACGTTCACACAGATTTAGGAATTTACGAAAGCTACTAAACAAAAACGAAAGGTTCAAGTGGACAGAAGCTCATCAAAACGAATTTGCAAAATTAAAGGAAGCATTAACCTCCACCGTAGTGCTAAAATTTTATGATCCCACTAAGCCAGTTGAACTGCATGCCTATGTTTCAGAATTTTCGATTGGTGCAATTTTGGTACAGGCTGATGAGGAAAATCAGAATCGACCAGTGACATATATATCAAGAGCTTTACCACTACGAGAACAAAATTATGGACCAACCGAGAGAGAGGCTCTAGCACTGGTACGGAGTATTAATAAATTACATATTTATTTATATGGCAAACACTTTGATGTATATATATGTTGATCACCAAGCTCTGAAATATATTTTCAACCTGAATAATAAATTAAACGCCAAGATATTTAGATGACAACTAGAACTTTAAAGGTACGATGTTATAATTCACTATACGAAAGGTAAGAAACACATAGCATAGATTATATTTCCCGAATGAGGCATAATAACACTGAGAAATATTCAATTCACGAACATGATTCAACACCGGACGATTTTGTAAATTTGTAACATATTATTCTGCCTATTAAACAAATTAAAGAGGCCTCTGATATTGATACATTGATACATCACATTAAAGGAAGCAATTAAAAGTGGTCAGTGGTATATAAACAAGCAGTAAAACAGTTCGAAAAAGTTAAATTCGAATTTACTGAACAAGATGGTATTGTACTTAGGGGAAATCGAATTGTAATTCCAGAAAAGTTACGTAAGCAAATTATAAGCATTGTTCACCAAGGTCACATAGGAATGTCAAAAGCAAAAGCAGCGCTACGCGATAAGGTTTACTGGCCAGGTTTAGACAAAGATGCTGAGACACAATTCGGACACTGTTTAGCATGTCAAGCAAATTCAACCGTAACCACGATGGGAAAAGATCGCAATCGATTTTTTTGGACCATTGTCGACAGGTGAGACACTTATTGTTATGATTGATTTGTTTTCAAGATTTCCTTTGGTTGAAATTATGAAAACAACATCGGAATATCCAGTTATTAACCGATTGTAACTCATATTTTCTACATTTGCTTACTCCCAATCATGTAAAAGGGACAATGAACCGCCGTTTAACTCGCATACGTTCGATCAATATTTAAAAGCGGTAGACATTAATGATGTTATCGTTGAAAATTTTAATCGTTCTTTAAAAAAACTTATGAGAACCGAGAAATTCGAAAGGAAAAATTGGAGTGGTGAGATAACAAAATTTCTACATAATTACCGTAACACACCCCATAGTCAACAGGAAAAATCCCAGCAAGTTTATTTTTAATCGCCCCATCAAATCATATTTACCTTCAGTAGAAAAGTACAAAACGAAAGAAATTCGAAAGCGACAGAAAGTAATATACAAAAATATCAAAAAGCACACTGATCATAAAAGACGTGCCAAGAAAAGAGAAATTACTATCGGAGGGCGAGTATTCACGAAGAGAGGAACATTGGGTAAGAAAATCGACTCGAAACTTGTATTTTTGCAGTTGTGAATAGGAAATTTAGTATGATAATAGTTAAAAATGAAAAAGGACAGAAATACACCAGAAACATTTATTTCTTCAAACTTGTAAATGAACCATATAAGGAATTATCACTACAACCGGATACCGTACCACAAACACCTCGTAAGTCACTCTCACATATCGACCCACGTAAGATATATCCGAAACGAAACCGTGTACCCGTAAAATGATAAACATTAACAACCATCATACAAAGATTTTTGTTTGTTTTGTTAGAACTATATATACATATATATATATACACGTGAGAATATTTGGAGCTGCTCCCGCGCTCCTCAAGAACAATTTTTGTCTAGGTAGTAGTGGGAATCCAACCCTGGTCACAGCGCTGAAAACCCACTACTCCTACTACTACATAGACAAAAATTGTTCTTGAGGAGCGCAGGAGTAGCTCCGAATATTCTCACGTATATATATATGTTCATTATCTGCTCTCCAAGTTGATATACATATATATATATATATATAAAACGAGCGTTATTTTGAAATGGAAATAAGGGGATGTGTTGTATAGTCACGTGATAACTTACGTGTGTTATGAAATACATCCACCATTTTGATTTAGACTTTATAATAGATAAGCTATCAAAGTGTAAACACGCAGTATTAAATAGTCCTCACAACGACACATCAAAGAGGAGTATCTTCTCATTATATGGTTTATGTACACGGCTTCATAAGGCAAACGCTTCTGCTGCTTACACCTATAATACCAGGACATATATGTTAAGAATATAAAGCAACTTGAGCATGACTTGCAACTTTTTGTATCATAGCGCGAACAATATCCTCATCTGCTATGTCTGAAAATGACGTCATACCATCAAAAAATATTGTAATCAGGGCCCCTGGAACAGGGTCCAGAGCTGTTAATCTGTGTGTTTTTAATTAACTTTAAATGCCAAAACAATACGGTTTATGGCCGTTTTAGGCTATCTAGAACGAAATATTTTCTTCGTCGCAACATTCTTTAGGGATTTATTCAGTCCCCCAAATAAAAACATGGGGCCGGCGGGTCCCTGTTAATAACAGAATGAGTTATAATAAAGAAATGGCATCAAATAAAAGACTTTAAGAAGAAGCACTTAATTCTATAACCGTAAATCCTGATGTGAAATACTAAGTTATTAAAACACAGAATACGTGAGAAAAGAGAAAGGAACACAAGAAATAAAAAACACTGAGCAGGAGAGTCGTAAATCCAGTAATGTGAAAAATCAAAATCAAAAATTGAAAAGCGTATCAGAGCACAGTGAAACAAATCTAAGAAGCAGAGATGTAGCACTAGAAGAAGGGTAATGGTTTGAAAAGGAGAGACTTTGATTAGAGAAGAAGAGAGTTAGATCTGAGAAGGAGAATGGCCGTAATGGAACACTCATCGAGAACTGACAAAGTGGCTTATACTTTATTGTCGGCTGTTCGACTTGGTGAGGATAAGATTAAAGAATCCGTGTATTCTGTTGAAGTTCTTCTAGGAAAATCAAAATTTAGTGAGGCAGTAGATTAAAAACCGGTCGTTCTTCTGGCGATTGTTTTGATAACGAAAGAAAGAGAAAGGTGTTTTAGATATGATTTTTTTATGTTTTAGTTTCAAAGTTAGTGCAGCATTTCTGACTGATGGATTTCTTTTCATTTGAAATATAACATCGTTTCTCACAACATGCACTCATTTTCACTGTGTTAGGATTAAGAGTAACATTCTAGTTATTTTGCAATGATAAAATGTTTGCGCGTTTTATGGACATCTGGCTCCCTTCCCGGGTTATTTAGAAAGTCAGATGTCCCAAACCCCACTAGTCGGCGTCTCAATCTTAAAGAAATATAAAGAGACTGACATTTTAATTAAGTTTAAAAGTTCAAGACAATACGGTTTGTGGCCGTTTTAGGCGATCTAGAATGAACATTTTCTTCGTAGCCCAACCATGGTGGGAGGCATTTATTTAGGAGTCACTATACGATTTGCCACCAGTCACACGATTTCCTTAATACGCGCCTGATATTTTCCACCTGTAACACTATAAGAAATATTTAAACTTGTCAGACAAGAGTGACAGTCTAATATCACCACATATATGTCTAACATAGAAGTCTTTGATACCAGGCATCACTAACAGTGCCGTAACCACCTGGGGGCAGGGGGTGGGGG
>JANTOQ010605789.1:0-10579 GCA_027564595.1 Bythotiara depressa
CGCACAGGGTGGGCGCGGCAATTTTCAAGTGCGCAGCGCTTCTTGTTAAATTTCCAATGTGAAGATTAATATAAACCATGCGGTCTGCTTATTAAAAATTATGTATATATTGATGTTTTTAATTCCCATGCGGAAAATTGTGATGCTTGTGACGTATTCTTGAAAATGTCAACATTTTTCACAAGGAATTGGAACTTGACAACCCCCGAATATTAACAGAAGTTTAATCTAGAGATCAAATAAACCAATTCCAAGCCAACATTAATGCGCCTGGTAAGCACAAAGTACGACTTTAAGACTTGAAAATATTACGCGAACGCTTTAAATACTGTGAAGTTAAAAAAAGCCCGTCGTGCTCAATAGACTAGAAAATAAATTAAGAGCTTTCACGGTAACACGCCTCGTAAATGTGGACGATGGAACAAAACAACCATCAACTTCACACCATTTTCATTGATACTTTTAAAATAACGATCAAGTTACGGTGAAGATCAACCGAAAACAAAGTAGAGAACTCCAAGGTACATGTTCAGTTGTGCAACTGTTTCCTGGAACCAAAAACTATCCAAATTAATCGTCCGTTCATGCACAGAGAAGCGTGCATTAAATACGTCCACTCTTCAAGGCGTCATAGGTGGCATGGAACCAGATGTTTCCTCGTCACCTTTTCCGCATATAGCTTGTTTTGATCTTTTCTATGTTTTCTGTTATGTATTGCCTAAGAAATGGAAAGAAAAACTGATTTAGTTTACTACGCAATTTGTTTGTTTGTTAATAAATACCTGAGTAGAAGCCCAAAGAGATGTGGAGCTTAGCATAGCAGACCTATGTCGTTTAACCCTTGAATGCATAAGCATACCTCATATTTATATTAAACTTCCGGGAAGGTGCAGTTTTTCAAACGTCATCCTACCCCCCTTGTAATAACACTAGATGAAGCAGTTACGTTGCACTGTATATCGAACAAATAATCCCATCTACGTCACTTAAAATGAAAAATGAAACGTACATATTGAAAGTACTGAGTGACACAAAAATGAAACTTTGATGTACTTTAGTGAAATAACAGGGGCTGGTTTGTACAAATAATCCCATCCAATCCCACTGTAAGTTTTGAGGAGACGAAAATATGGATCTAGGAATGAACATTTCGAATGTTTCAACTTACTTGATGTGATAAATAATGTTTTCATCATCCCATTCTTCGTCGTACTGGTATTCATTCAACGTTACTCGGTTGATCTCATCCCAGGCTCCCAAATGGTATACTGGCTGCAGAATCGTTAGAGGTTGTTCCTCAGGGAACTGCTCACACAACGTCACTTAAAAAGAAAAATGAAACGTACATATTGAAAGTACAGAGTGACACAAAAATGAAACTTTGATGTGCTTTAGTGAAATAACAGGAGCTGCTGGTTTGTACAAAATTTCGTCAAATCAACAGGATCTCGTTCGAGAATCTGACCTCCCCCTAATGGATAATAGTTTTGATTTTAATCTTTCTTTCCGTCCCACTCAAACCTTTGTAAAAAGAGCCGCTTGTTTGCTTTATTTAGAGCCACGATCGTGAACAATTTGTAGACGTTTTAGGGTTTTGTTCCTAGCCGTTTCAGCCCAAAGCCTCCGTCCAGAGAAGCCACAGAGGGTCCAATTCTGATATAAACTGTTGACCAAGCGTGCTGAACGAACTTGGATAATTCAAAAGATCCTAAGTGTTATAGTAAACTGAAAAAGGTTCACCTTTCTCTTTGCAACACTTAGCTGTTATGTTCATTGCCCTATAAGCATGCACATAATATACTGAGACTGGGCGCGAAAATAATCAAAATGTGTTCCACAACTAATGAAATAGCGTCTATGTACATAAAGAAGCTCTTAGTTAAACTTTTTCAGATTGACAGTTGACTTAAGACTCAGGATCTTTAGTACTTTGGAACTGAAGCAAACATACAGCACGGTTGCAAGGGGGTGCCTGACTTGCCTCAGAATGAAACAAAATGGGACTTTGAGAGGTCTTGAAATGGAAAAATCAATTAATTAAGAACTCTCCGTTGTTTCAGATGAAAATACACTGTAGTGTGACTCGACGACGCTCTGCCGAACAGGGAGGGAACATGAAAAGGGCCTAAAATATTTTGTGTAGGGTTGTAGGTGTAGTTTTAAGGTCTGCAGAAGTAATCAGTGTATTAGGAAGTAGTTTTTTATTTTGTTTCTTATTTTAGAGGAACGTGAGTCTTTTTCAACGCTATAGGTTAGGGTTATATTGACAAGAACATTGAAAAACAATTTCTAAACTAGATGCCACAATTAAAAAGTAATTCTTATATATAAATCTTAAATAAATAAAATATTAAAAAGGTCTTACGAAGGAGACTTGTTTATCTCACAAATTTATGCAGAAAGGTTTCCTTTCAATACAACTATATAAAAACCCAAGGCATAACCACCTGCGTTTTCCCACAATACATTCCAACATGAAGCAGTTGCCACAAAAGCACAAATTTTAAGAACTTTTTCTAGCAAGTAAAGTTTCGTGGTCTAACATATAGTTGGTGTTACAAGGGAAATGGTTGAATGGGCGTAGCGTAAATCTTTCTTCTTAATACATACTACGGATCTACTTAACTTACCAAAGAGAATGAAATGAAAGCCTTTTATTTCCAGCAAGAACGTAGCTTCAAAGAACGCCTCCGCGTCATACTCTATTACCGATCTAAATGAAAAAATACGACTATTTTACTTTACAGGTAGCAGCAAAAACACACAATCCAATTTTTATTTCGCGCCAATAAATTTTTAAATTTTTTCGCGCGAACACATTTAAAATAAAACAATTGCGTATCTAAAGGAGGATCTCCACTTAAATTTGAATTTCCAATGTTCTGGAAAATTGAGATGTTCTAAGAGAGATACTTTATCTGACTTCCTGTCAAAGTTCGGTTTTCTATGAGAAAGTACATCTTTCCTAGCAAAATGAGGTGTTATAAGAGAAAGTCCTTCTTCCTGATTCAAAGACACCAAAAATATAATTCCTGGCAGTTAAGAACATCTATTTTCTTTGAACATCTCTGTTGGCTGCTTCTGAAGATGAAATTATATTGAACTTATCAAAATTAGTACTTTGAAGAATACGTTGAATTATATTGTATTCTGAAATTTGAGATCACGAATCTATCTCAAGAAATCGGTTTTATTTTTATCGTAACCTTTTTTAATGCGTTGTTTTCTAAGCTCGTTAATGTTATGCAACCACACCATTATGTTGTCTCTGTCCAGTTTAAATCATATCATATCATATATCTTTTGTCTTTAAAAACATTTACAAGGTTACATATATACAACTCCAAAAAAGCCCGCGTCAAAGAGGGTTAATTAAGGGTATTTACAAAGTAACAATGGATATAAACTTGTACAACCGCAAACTTTTAAAATTTAAAAATGACGGAAACTTGATGAAGACAGGGTATCTTAAGCTGGATTTTCACTAGGTGAAAAAAAACGCGTGGACTACTTTTTCATAAAATCTGATTGGCTGTTGCAATAAGTCGAGCGGAAAAAGTAGAAAGCTTTTAAACTTTTTTAGTCACGTGTACAAGGCCATTGCAAAACGAGACTGCGCGGTTTTTTACGCCTAGTGAAAGTCCGTCTTTATCACCACGTACCTTTCGTTATGTTTATTAAAGCTCTACTTGTCTATTTGTTATGAAAGTATTCGAAAGTTTAAAAATATGAGATTTCGTTTTCACTGATAATAGTTTTAGTTTTAGTTTTTTTTCTAAATAAAGATTGGTTTTGGTTGGAATGTTAATATTTTGTCCTCAACATCAACAGAATAAATAAGGAACTCGTATTATTTAAAGAACACCTTAAGATTACTATAAAATGTGTCGAATATTTTAGGAGCTTTTGCACATTTAACTTTCGAGAGCAGGCCCAAAAACCGCAAAATTAACAAAATATCGTTCCCGCGAAAATGCTCTACTCGCGAAAGTTTATTCCCACGAAAGAAAGGTTGAGCTCATGTACTAGTAGCAAAATAAAATAAAAGCTGTATGCAGGTTGAGGTTGGAAGAATATAGGAGGAAGAAAGAGGGCTTTTGAAGACTTTAAAGATTTTGTAGGTGACGAGAAGTAAGACAGTGCAGTTTTGTAAAACTTTTATTTTTGTTAACTTGATTTTTCAAGCTTAGGATTTGTATTCCCATTCTATAGCATACCTCTCTCGCGAAGTTTATTTCCTCGAAATATATGATTTCGCTCCCCACGCGAAAGTTTATATCGGCCGAGTGGTGAAAGTTTAATTGACAAATTTTTAGCGTTTGTGCTTCTTCGCGAAATTTGTGCTTCTAAAATAGATCTCGTTTGATTTCAACATGTTAAAAAAGAAGCATGATCGGCTTTGACGCGGTATTGACGTGTTCCAACAAATGGGATGATCCTAAATTAACTAGGAACTAAATATTATCATTCTAAAACAGTAGAAAGTAATAGGATATATTATATAAGAAACAGAAGAATTATGTTAGTAGGCTTTACAAAAAAGAAATGATTTTTTTTTACAAAAAAACCTCTTGATTTAAAAAATATCACTCGATGGAAACATTATTTCAGAGGATCAGGAGGTTTCTGAAACTCTAAACTCTTTCTTCAAATATGCGGTTGAATTTTTAGATATTAGGGAAAATAGGTATTTGCTGACATCTACTAAAGACATTGTATTAGCCATAAAAAAGCTTGAAACACATCCTAGTATCTTAAGAATTAAAGAAAAGGTTGGCCCAACTACTTTTTCTAGATTTTCTTTCTCTGAAATAAGTTTAAATCATGTTTAATATGAAGTAGAACATCTTAATCCGAAGAAAGCAAGTACTTTCCATAATATTCATGAAAAACGTTTGAAGCATACTTCTGAAGTTTGCAGCCCTGTTTTAAAAATCTTGTACATGATTCCTCCAGGAATAGCATTTTTCCAGATGATTTAAAATTAGCGGACATTACTCCCATTTTCAAGGAAGAAGAAACTATAAATGTGAAGAACTACAGACCTGTTAGTGTACTACCCACTATTTCAGATCTGTCCAAAGCATTTGATACCCTAAATCATGACTTACTATTAGCTAAATTGGTTTGGTTAATATGGTTTCAACACTTCAGCTCTAAGGTTAATTAGGAATTATTTAACAAATAAATTTAAAAAATCTTTCCACCATGATTCCACCAGGAATAGCATTTTTCCAGATGATTTAAAATTAGCAGACATTACCCATAGTGTGCAGAGGGGTATTATCCCCCCCCCCCATTAATAAATCATCCCGCCCCCCATTTTACTAATCCCCCTATTGATAAAAAATTGCCAACCACCCCAACCCCACCCGACCACTTTCATATTTCGTTTTACCTGTACAAAATAAGTACGATACCAACACTAATTATAAAGAATTCAAGTATTATTTTATTTGTTTTCTCTAATGTGAGGATCAAATTATTTAGTACTGTAACAAAATATTATAAAACAAAGTTTTTCAATGAGTTGTTTCATTCTCTGGAAAATATTATTTATTTACACAGATATTTAATTTCCTCATTATACTGCAAACATTCCTTTAAAGGTATTTTGAGTACCTTTTTAAAAGGTCTCTTCAGTTCAGGGCCAGAAATGCAGCTTTACAAGTGCAGGGGCCAGTTTATACTGTTAACCCCTATTCAGTACCTGCGTGAGGGGTCACATGCTGGGAGAAAATTTTGAATATAGAACTGAGTAGTTTGAACCCACGTGCAACTTGATTAAATGAAGTATTCATCCTACAGAAGATAGTTCTTTCGCTTAATTTATTTTACTTAATTTGCTTGTCTGTATTACAAGTGCAACCTTTCGCCATGTATGAATATTACGTAAACAGCTGTTTCTTTGTATCCACGTTTTACTGGAATTTGAAAAATAAAACTGGAAATGGGGAACAGCGATTGCACTAGTCGTTCATATCAATTCCCCCTATTCTGGTTGGAATTTTATGTCGGTGTTAACGAATTAAGAAGGAAATCAATCATGCCCAATTCGATAAACCTATGACCAAGTCGGTGTGCATGTGCTAACTGTTCATATCAATTTCACAGACCTATTTGACCAGTTTTTCAAATTTCCTTTGTAATTCATCAACACCGACATAACATTCCCACCAGAAATGGGAAAAGATTGATATGAACAGTTAGCACATGCCCCACATTTACTGGATCAAATCTCTTCGTTGTTATCTTTAAACGCGATGTCATTGGTTCTCTTTTCTTGGCCGGCAACACCAAAAAATGGCAATGCAACCAACAAGAAAAAATTCTATTTTAAATTATTTTTATAGGTATTTGTGAAACTAGCTTTCCTATTCAGCACAGTAAACTCAAACAGATAGAAATCACTTGAATATTAAATTTCAAACTGCCGATGTTCAATTTGGAGCAGATATCTATATAATGCACTCATTTGATTATATACCTTTTTGAATATTGAAAGGAGAGAATCATATTGTTGCAATAGGGGGTGAAATAATATGCAGTTTACAAGACTGGTGAAACTTGCATTTGCTTCGAATTTATTTAGTGCATTTAATGGATTGATGTAGAGAAAATGTTCGCAATTCTTACAGGTTAAGGTTTTTTGTGGACAACAAACAAATTAAAGTTGGTTCAGTATGTTGTTAAAGAGATTTTAGAAGAGGAAACTCTGATTTAGACGCTCATACCAGTATATTAGCATAAAAAGCACCTGAGTGTGACCTTGCTTTATATAAATGTACAAGAACAAAAACATTGCTACACCACACACCTACATTTTACAGACTAACTAACAAAATTTATGTTGTTAGTTTAATGTAGTCAAACTTTTTCAGTTGATGATTTAAGACTTAAGATCTTGACACTGACATTGCTGTGATTCTGCAACACTGTTAGATACGAAAAATAGCGACTTTGTGACATTGTTGACAATGCACTGCCAGGTGTGATTCTAAGGTTCCCAGCCAACACTTAGTCCCATTTTTGTTCTTTGGTCACTTCTCGGAATATGGCGGCCTAGCAATTGGGTAATAAAAATCTTAAAAGTGGTTGAATGATTGTAAGTTATTTAAGTTGGATTAGGTACTGCAATTACAGGGCAAAAACTTGAATAAATCAGATTGCCAAAGAGAATGCACTGTTTATACTATATAATAGACCAGCCATTCGAAAGATAACTAAGTTGCTCTAATAGATACACTTACCCATTGAATTGACATAATAGAGATGCAACAAAAGACTTTCTTCGCTCATAGCTTTTGCAAACATCGTTGACCTATTAAATAAAATGTTTTTGCAAAGATTGAAAAGGAATACAAATTGCACTTGAATTATTGAACATTTCACAACTTAATTGTAGAAAGAACAACAATACTTAAAGAGTTTAAATATGATAAAGAATATTTTTATTTTGTGCAAATCTTTTACAGTTATCAAGATATTGTATTTTAAAATATGGGAAAAGCAACATTCACTTCTGATAATAATTCTGCCTGAAATTTACAACACTAATATAAAACATTCACAACATTATACGTTGGTTGTCCATTCTTTAGTGTAACTTATTTTAATAATATTTCAAAACTGGAATTGGTACAGTTAAGTCCAGGACTAAAAAGTGTTGGGAATGAAATGACTAGTTCCAGACAACTTCTTATTTTTGCTGACATTGTAATATACATACAGTCAAATGGTTTAATTCATGGTGAAAAATGTAAATGATTATATATGTATATAAAAAAAGGAGTATTCTTAAACTTTTTAATTCTTTACAAATGTTAGCAATGAGGTATGCTACTCTATATGAAAAAACCAAACATTTTCCCATATGAAAATCTGTCAAAAAACTTTTCTGCTGAAGTTTTTCCACAAGAACATTTTAGCTCTTACTGTAGATGAAGATTTTCTCTAATCACCAATCTCCCATTTAGCTAACCTACCATGTAATAAAAAATAAACCTCTATCCCATTTTACCAATTTTCAAAAGAACCCACCACCTTAAAAAACGGGATTCTGTTATGTTAAAGCTGTGGTCCCACTCAAAATTCACATATTTTATTTATAATTTTATGCCAAAATGACCCTGAATTTTATGCATGTTTTTTTTATGATTTCAGTCTGTATTTTAGGCTTTTTTTTATGATTTTAGTCCGTATTTTATGCTTTTTTTATGATTTTAGTTCGTATTTTATGCTTTTTTTATGATTTTAGTCCGTATTTTATGCTTTTTTTATTATTTTAGTCTGTATTTTATGCTTTTTTTATGATTTTAGTCTGTATTTTATGCTTTTTTTATGATTTTAGTCCGTATTTTATGCTTTTTTTATGATTTTAGTCTGTATTTTATGCTTTTTTTATGATTTTAGTCTGTATTTTATGCTTTTTTTTATTATTTTAGTCCATATTTTATGCTTTTTTTATGCTGATGGGCAACAAAATAGAATGCGAAACAAAATCACTTGAGAATTTGAAAACTTGATAGTGTGGCACTTTAACTTTAAACCAGATAAATTCACTCTGGTGGTAACTGAAGGACTGCGCAACTAAATCTTCTGCATAAAAATGTAACAAAAAAGTCAAAATGTAATACACAAGAGACTCTTGTAATACAAGTGTGTCAATAAACAACAGCATTATCTAAAATGACAAGATTTTATGACACTTTATGCTGTAGAGGCTATGTTATACTTTTTTAATGAAAATTCAGGTTTTAAACTAAATTTTATGATTTTTTATGATTTTATGCCAAGTGGGACCCCTGTTAAAGGAGAAGTTCGATCAAAAATGAAACTTTTCAGGATTAAAGAGCTTGAAAAATAAGGAACACCACTTTTTAAATTTTTGAAAAAGCTTTTTCCGTTCCTAAGATATTTATTTAATTATAAAGTTATGAAATTTTCACATTGGTAAAAGTTATCAACACAGGGTCAATATTGCAAATGTGAAGTTTATTGTGACATCACAACACTAACGTCATAGCTGAAATTAATGCCATTCTCCCAAAAAAGTTAAATATGTAGAACAGTTAGAATTGTTGCTAAGAACAAAAAATGCTTTTAAAATGCCAACTTTAACATTGAATATCTCAGGAATAATCTGCCCACTGTCAGTTTCTTAAAAATATATTTTTAACCACTGGCGCAAATGGGCTGAAATTTTTCAAAAATTTACTTGGAAACAAAATTATGAAAACATTTTATTATTTGGAATAATGGTTCTTCCATTGGGATTAGATCCTCAGCAGGTTGTCAAAATTTTTTTTCGATGTCATTTTATACCTTTGGAAAGAAGATTTTGTTTAGAAATCAGAAATAATAGTCAAATAAGCTAATTCCATTTTGATATAACACTCCCAGGCTTTTTTTAGAACATTTAAAGTAGGTTTCAAATTTCTTGGTGACAAATAGGTGAAAAAGTGTTTGGTGATGTCATCAGCACAGTGATGATGTTATCAAAATAATTTTTTGACCAAAAGTTTTGTGTTACCCCTAAGTATTTATGAGCCAAGTTATGTAAGCCTAGTTCTGAACCGCCTCCAAAAGCTTAGGCTGAATAGGGTTAACCTGATATAAGAACAAAAACATAAAACAAAATATCTTAGAAAAAGAAAAACATGTTTTTATCTGGATTTCTGAAGGAACTCTATTGTTTCAAAGGATGTATTATTATTAACGAATTTATATACAGGAATGCCATTTCAGTCAAATATACAAAATATATCTACTGTTATAAATAGGGTCCTGTCTATGGATGAATGAAGTGTATGTGTGTTATGTAGTAAAAACTAGTATAAAACTAAATAAATAAATTTGTATTTACAAAAAGAAGCAATAAAATTATTAAATTATTAAAAACGTCCAAGTTTCAGAAGATCTAATATGTAAGGGAAGTTCATTGAAAGCTTTCGCTCCTTGAAAGTAGAATGCTTTTCTCACACATTCAAGACGTACTTTCGGAAGTTTGATGAGGCAGTTGTTATTGCAAGTACGAGCACCAGATGACGTCATAAGCTGGAAGTAATTTTTAAGGTTTTCACAAACATCTCCTTTGACACATTTGTATGTTAGGACACATGTACGTTTGTAAATTATATTGTTTATTGATGGTAAGTTAACGTCATTTTCCTTTCCGGTAGAATTTCCACTACCAATCTTTTTAGCACGGTCTTCAAAGGAGTCTATTTTCTTTTTATAAGTTTCGGTAGAGCAACAACAGAGCAATACGTTAGAGCAATACGTTAGTAAGGGTATGTTCATGGACTGATAAATTGTAGAAGCAGCTTTAACGATCAATGGCGCTCTTGTACGTTTTAGCAATTTTAGCCTACTAGAAGCTTTTTTATATGTGCGTGATAAACATTCGTTGAGATTTAAACACGAGTCCAGATATAAACCGAGATACTTGTAATGGGTGGTATAATTCTAACGTCTTTGTTTGCAAAATAAATGGCGGTGTTATCGGCATATTTAATAATTTTGCAGTTTTTCATAGCAGAGCAAAGACCATTAAAATGCATTACAAAAAAGAGAGGAC
>JANTOQ010606011.1:0-10579 GCA_027564595.1 Bythotiara depressa
AAATGAAGTACTTAACTGAGAACAGCTGGGTACAAGATGGTAGTGATTACACAACAGAACCAATGCCTCCTTAGGTATAAATTTTCTTACTTACCTAGCTGGGAAGAGCATGCATGCACTACTATCGCATACTATATGCAATGGGAAATGAAGTACTTAACTGAGAACAGCTGGGTACAAGATGGTAGTGATTACACAACAGAACCAATGCCTCCTTAGGTAGCGTAGAGAGTTGGGTAGCAGTCAGGGATTTTATTTCTATATTGTGAAGGGCAGGACGAGAACATATGCTAGTTGGACATTTCTGCTTGCCACCAGAGAAAACAAACACAAACAAAACCATAATGAACAAAGAACAAAATGGTACAGTGCGGTAGCCAAGCAAACCATAGGAAAATATTTCGAATATGGTGATGCAGATCAGATGGGTAACGGAAAATAAACGACAAACAACGGAAGGAGTTATTACTGGTAATCAAAGCCAAAATTGATTAAATTGACAGCAAACTGAGCTGGTGGATTATAACAGAATTAAATTTATTTTTCTACAGAAGCAAAGAACGTCAGACTTACTAGTGACATCACAACGACAAGAGGATTAATGCATGCTGAGCATTTTGAAGAGCCTGGTTAACTTGAGTTAGAGCAGTTCTGCCATAACTATCAACAAAGTAAAAACTACGTATTTTAGGGTAAATTTGTATTGCTTAAAATATGTAGTGACAAATACATAAATGACTAAAGCAAACTGGTAACACCCCAAGTAAATAGAAAAAAATCTTTATTCTTACCAATTACGCTCAGCTCTGAAACATTGTTATAAATAAAACATGGCAAACTATGGTTGTTTTTCAGTAGCAATATTCAGCAGTAAAATAATGTTCAGGTTCAGCAACAAATATGTTCAGGTTTAGGGTGTTGTATTCAGGTTCAGAGAAAACTATATTCAGGTTCAGCAAAAAATATATTCATGTTCAGCAAAACTGCATTCAATTTCAGGACATTGTGTGTCAGGTCCAGTATAAGCATTTTTAATTTTAACAAAATAAATATATAGGCAACATTCAACATGGTTACAAACAAGTTCAATTAATGCTTTTATGTTGACTGAGTTGTTCTTTTCATCATTCCAAAAAATAGGCTCTTTTCTTTTAAAATAACTGGCAGGTATTTAATATTAAATATAATCATAATACCAGCTGGAACCTTTAAGTAAGTGAACCATATATGTAGAACATGAGTGAGTTGTTCTTTCATCATTCCAAAGAATACGCTCTTTTCTTTTACAGTAACTGGTAGGTATTTATTAAATATAATCACAATGCCAGCTGGAACTTATAAATTTAAATTTAAACTTTTAAATCTAACTGTTATTAAGAACTTTCTAGTGTATAGTAACATTGAATTTACATGATGTAGTTGTGTATCATGTAGTTGTGTATCATATATTTGAGAAACAATAAAAACCTAAACTTTATTGCAAACTTTTAATTGATATGACTGGCATGGTTAGTGAAACAATACAACGTAAATACTATTGTTCATTTTTTATTAGGTTTCTCTTATTAATTAAAACAATAAAAACTGAAACGTCATTGTCAAAATATCATTGGCTCACATCGTTTAGTAAAACAATAAAAACCTAAGCACTATTGTGTCTAAAAAATCGGTCTGCTTTCGGTTCGGTTTAGCCGAAACTTGAGTGGAGGGGCACTTAATTCCAGCACTATAACTAAGTAAAGAACAACTGTAAAGAACAGCACAATAAAAAATTATATGAACATTTATTATTAATTTGGGCGTGGGAACTTTGCCACCCAATAATGCTTTTCGCTATGTAATATGTCCTGTATTAGCCCCTAATAGTAGGGTGTTAGTTTAAAACTTGTCATTCACTAAGAGCTACAACTGTCCCATGGTTTATTCTGACCACAAATAGGAAAGAAAATGCCACAGAAAATACGTGCATGTATATATCAACTATAATTAGTAAGTATAAATAGTACAAAAACAACTTCCTTTTTTCATTCACTAACACTTCCTAATATCACAGCAACCAGATGTTGATAAAAGTTATCATGAAATGTTCATGCATGTGCATTGATTTAACTCATAAGCATGTTGAATAGTGAATGGTAGATTTCCTTTTCCATTCACTACCACTGGCGAGATATTGCAACAAAATTTGACATACATTGTCAGTACATGCAAATTGAAGTTCAACAATAAATGTGTTGAGTAGCACTGTATCTATTTCTTTTGTAATATACCAACACATTTTGACAAAATGCTATGCAAAATTAGTGTATATGCATTCACCCTATTCACAAGATAGCTGAATCGTGTGGGGTCAATTTTCCCCTATTTCTTGTTCCCCATTCAACCATTCCCATGTTTTTTGTTGATTTTATTACATGTTAAAGCTGTAAACATTGATTCAAAGTTTTTGCCTTAGACTGTCATTACTTAAAAAAGTTTCACTTCACTTTTTGTTCTTAAAGGAATGTCTAGTAAAATATAAAACATTGGTTAGAAAATATCATAATAGTATTTAAAACTTTGTTCTTTCTGTCTAAATTTCTTAGCTTCTATCATACACAAATGTTTTCTGCTTCCTTCCTTCCTTTTCAAACAGAATACGCACAAAAAAACTGGTTAATAATTAGATAAGTGTAAATATGCAAGTAACGTAATTTGTTGGTTAGAAAACACACAGAATGCGCAATTTAAGTGGAATTTTGAAGACCTAGTGCTTTACACCCTGTTTTCTCTTGTATTTTATTTTTCCTGTTGGAATAAAATCGTATCAAAGTTTATTATTTGTGTCTTAAAATCTTTAGCAAGTTTAAAAAAATTTATATTCAAAAGTAAAGCACTTATATTCATACAGGGTTCACAGCCAACCTGGAAATCAGGGAATTATCAGGGAATTTGGAAATTGGTGCTTTTTTTATGAAAAATCAGGGAATTGTCAGGGAATTTGGGGTTAGTATCAGGGAAATCAGGGAATTTGACATTGTTCTTTACTTCAAATCACATTTCTGTTTTGATTAGCGAAATGTTCAATTTTATTCACATCATGTTTCATTTGTATGAAAACTTTTATCTAAATATGCTCGAGAAAAATCAGGGAATTTTGGTGGAATACATCAGGGAAATCAGGAAATTATCAGGGAATTTCATTTAGTACTTTGGCTGGGAACCCTGTCATATATATCATCGTGCATCATGTCTGGTTTGAAATCATCGCTTACAGTCATCGGCTTTCAGTATGAACTGGAAAGGTTGGACTGTGAAGTGAAGTCTATCCCAAATTATGATGATGATGAAAAAAGTTCAGCTGACGAGGAAAACAATGTAATGGTCTTCCATTCAGTGGAAAACATAAAGGACTGGTGCTAATGTGGGAAGTGCCAAACTATGCCAACACAAAAGGAATGTTTATGTTGTGTTGAACTTGACTCAATTAAATATTTTCACTTGAATGATTAGACCTGTAAAATTATGTTATATTATAAATTATTACTATAAGAGCGGTCATAATCGTATAGGATATTAGAGTTAATATGTCAATGATATGTCCCTAGTCAGTAGCCCAATTTTTGTTTTAAAAGTAGCAGCTCTGAGCATGATCTTGTCAACCTCGATCCCAGGGAGTTTTTTCTTTTGGAGATCATGAAGATGAAGAAAATATCCTGGGACCAAGGTTGCAGTAAAGATGGTAGTATTTTGGTTTCTGCCTCCCTTTGTAGTGGCCTTTTAATTTATTTAAAATTAGAAAGAAGCTGAAGGTCAAAGTGTGACTTGAACCTCTTGGCCATAACATATCTGCACTAGAGAAATTAAGATTTCTGTTGTCATCAAACTCCCTGCAATCACTTGGTGAAAACCCAGATAGCTACTCTTTCTTTTGTGCCTGTAAGCAATGATCTGCAACTGCAGATGGTGTTTGGTTCGTCACACCCACAAATATATACACATTTTTATTGATAATTGGAGGTTTTCTTACTTTATTTTTATATTTTGTGAATATTTATGACAGCCTCTTTCCATAATAGCTGTATCACACAACACTAAGATTTCAAAAGTGTGGTGTTGTTAGAGAGCCTAGGACTGACAAAATGAGATGATGTACCAAATACCTTAAGTGCAGGTAAATTTGCATGATGTACCAAGTACCTTAAGTGCAGGTAAATTCATGCAACATTAATTAACATAATGCACAAATTGCTCTTATTTATTTATTTTCAAAAAATGACAAATTCCTGAATTTCAGCCAAAACTTATTACAGAGTTAAATTAAGATGAAAATCCTTATACACGCTGTGTATTCTATAACATCAACTCTAATGATAAACATCACAAAAGCTCAAATCTTCTGTTTGCTATAGGTTTGTATACCTAGGTTTTTAGAAACTAAGATAATTTGATGTGTAAACTTAATCTCCTTGATTTTCTGTCTTTGCTCCCCCTCTCTTAAGTATTTAAGCTAAAACTCTTGTTTTAGATGTGTCAATTTAAGAATGCGTGAATATCTCTATTTTCACTGTGCAATTTTAATATGTGCGAATTTAAAGACATGCAAAAAATTGTGCCGCGCGAATTTAACATCACTTTAAAGGTAAGTAATTTTTTCTTCTATTTCTTCCCGACGTTTCCTTTTACAGTAATTTATGAAGTACTGAAACCTTATGTATCTTATAGCAGAACAAGGTCAGTATATAATGTTCTTAAATTTGAAAATTAATCGTACAAAAGGATATCTAGTTGCTTAATTTTAGCTAAAGTAGATGTAATATTTTATTTATTTATTTTTAGATCTTACAGATATGCAGCATATTGCCAGTTTTGCTGGTTCGTACATTCCAGGTTGGGGCAGGGAGTCATACGAGTTATCCCGGCATGTGTTATGAGTGCAAAACGGGGTAATTTTCTCAGTGCAGGCAGAAAATTTACTGATTTTCTTGCAGGAGAAGAAGTTGAAATTGTTTTTACTTTGGTGGCAGAATGATAAGATTGACTTCTGTGAGACATAATACAAAAAGCAACACAGTGTATTTTCATTAAAACAAACAAAGGCTGGTCATGTGATCTTACATCATTTTTTTTGTAAGCAAGTTTCAATAAAACAAGCCCCTGTGCAGCTTTTTGTATTCAATCAAGATATAACGTTTATAATATTTATTTGTACTAATTTTCACAAAGTTTTATTGTAAGAACTGTTTTAGAAATGTTTATAACACCACTTTCTTAGCCTGGTCCAGGTTTATAGTAGTATAGTATAGGCTTTTAGCTATTTATAATAATTGATACACACAAGTATCCGCAAGTTTCCCATTCTCAAAAATATCTGCAGCCATACCGTATTAAAACAAAGATTTCGTGAAACTTATTATCCTCCCAACAGTAGTTTACAATTTAATATGTTTAAATTTTAAAGAGTTTGTTATTATTTTATCTCTTCAGGTCTGTCTTTAGTTGAAGCTGAGGTTTTATGTTATTTGTTTGTGATGCTTTTTTACAATTTTTAACAATTGTTTTGGTTATTTGCTGCACATAGGAATAATCTTTGTCTTCCTTGACAGTTTGTGCAACAAATCTATGGGTCGGCTTTTTATACACAACAGTAAACCATGGGGTTCTCGTATCCCCTTCACCAATGGCATACTTCTAAAGAAAACACAAAATTTAATCTAATATTTACACTTAGAATATGGGAACATATTAGTTTTTGATTTTTGTTACTTAATTTTACTAAGATACTAAGTAATATTATCTTCCCATAAAGCCTAGTATCTTAGCCTTCCTTCCTTCCTCAACCAACCATCCCATTGTGGCTGTTCACTACAAGCACAATAATACCTTACACAGACTAACTGCAAGAATTTTTACCTGTTGCTTATTTACATTGCTCTTGTGATCCAATATGGCTAACTGCATCCCGCTATCATTATTTTCCATTTAAAAAAATATGATTTAGGGAGATAACGTATTTTAACAGCATGGAACACTTTGAGTAAAGTTGTGTGCTACGCTACGCTATTTACATTTACAACGTTCTCAGTCATTTTTTCTATATCTTTAACAAGCATTGGTTGCATTATAATCTTTATCAACCGGTTATGAACTGGTGAATCCATCTGAAGCCATTCTTTTCTCCATTTGTGTTCCTCTGTTAAGCATTCAAGCTCACAAGCTTATAATACGTCTTTTCTGGGAACTGGTGTTTGTTAACAATATGATTAACAATTGATGTGAATCTTTTGGCCAACTCCTTATCATTTCCATTACACGTATTTATTGACCAATAAAGGTGGTTAACTACAGCCATTTTACAAGAACTTTAAGATTTACAAATTTACAAACATTGCCACTTAAGTACTGCAGTCTCTAACACTTAGGGAAACAAATTCACAGTCTGAGGAGATGCTTTCTACTTTTTTACAATACTGAATATTTGGCGTGTGTAGCGAGCTTAAACTGAAAGAGGTGCCCTGTTGAATTTATGAATGAAGGCTGAGAAGATCTCACTTACCATCCATACCTTTTGGTAAAAATGATCTATCCAGATGCTGAAACCATTCTGATTAAAAATAAAGCTAACGCTGTCATCTAATTATATACCTATTAATGACACTAACTATCATTTTAGAGTGTTACTATTTTGTTTAAGAATCTGGAAGATGCAATATTATAACTGCCACTGGTAAATATTTTGTTTCTTTAAAAATCAGGGAAATCATAAGTTACACACTCCGGACACAATCATTCTGACTCTTTTGCTGTAGATGAGTGTGCAAGGTTCAAACATATATAACAACAATAACAGAAAAAAGTTGCTGCATAACAAAATACGCTGGGAGCAATGTTTTGTGGCTAAAAGCTCCAACTTATGGCACAAGAGATTAAGAGCACATGCACCAGGTAGTAAGATCAATATGTAACTCTTGTTGTTCTTTTTGTAAGGCACATTTCCAGAAGTAACTCTTTCTTTGGGCTTGTCTTTATATGGAAAGATAGTTGGTGTAGAGCTAAACAAAATTCTATCAGTATAGTAGAACTCGTTTTGAAGCTTCCAACCTGCATCAAAACTTGTTTCTTCATAATGATCAGAACAAACAAATACCTTTAGAGGGAAGCTTAGTATGATTTATGGCCTTGATTCACGAAGCTCGTAAAGATGGTTCCTTAGGCCACAGTTAGGTAATTGTTTGTTCAGCGTAACCCGCCCGCGTCAGAAAAATTGTCTACAATAATGCCACATCCTAGTGCATTATTTTGTTGTCTTCTCAGAGATTATAATAAACATCCAGAATAATCCGGCTTTCAAATCTGACTTGCGGGAGGACTCTTGCAAGAGTACTTCACCAGAGTCTTGTTAGACTCTAGCGTATACTGGTTGTAATAAATCTTTTTTTCTTTTATTAAATTCTTGGAAATGTTGTGTGAATACAAAACAATTAGTATTACAGGTATATAGCAAGTCAGGATACTTCTTTTGCACCTATGTTCAGGTTTGGTTTTGTCTCTCCATGTTTGTGCATTGGTGTTTTCATTACTCATTCCATGCTTGACCTCATGAGTTTCTGTTGCCATCTTGGAAATTATTTTTTAAATTATTTTTCTGCGAATTGATGAATTGATTATTTTATTTTATTTTATTTCACGAATGCTTTATTCTTGCATGCAGAAATTTTCTTTTTTAAATAATCATGCTGCAACTCCAGAAAAAAGAAGTTTCTTGTGTTTAATAATAATTTTAATAAGTAAACAAAACTATGCCTTTTAACTACCGTAGTGTCCGGTGTATAAGTCGAATTTATGGACACAAAAAAGGTCTTAAATTTCCTACCGAGTTATTTATACCGGGTATATTTCTATAAATGTTAAAAGCTTCGTAGACATCTATGTCAGAGTTGCGATGAAGTAAAGCTTTTAATATTTACTTGCTCTGGCATGAACCTTCCATTCTAAAGTACGCGTGGTGGCAGGGTGTTATAAAAGTTTTCAATAACTATATAATGATTGCTAGACATATAAAATGTCAATTAATAAAGTAAGTATCTTCTGTATAACAAGCCTAAAAGAAAAAATACTGCAACTCAGTCAAACTGACATTAAAACGTGTTTAGTTTGTTTTCCAATCCCTGCGTGCATTCCCTGCTTTCTATTATTAACACTGGTGTTAATCACCTGGTTATATTTTAAATTTTAGTGTCTGAGTTCAGAAACCATTATGATACAAGTTCACTCTTCTTACTCCTGCACTTGCTAAATTATTAAATTTTTCTTTTACGTTCCATAATATATATATTTTGTTTCAATTTTACAGTAGAATCGTTTAAGTTTTTTCTTTCACGCATTTCATTGTTTCATTGTTTCATTGTTTCAATTTGGCGACATAGAATAAAAGACTTCTTAGAATAAAAATTTAAACATGTACATAATTTTTCAAGGCTGCGTATGTCAAGACTGATGTTTTTTGTTATCAATAAGAGAAAAATGATAAAGTGCCACAAACGTAATTTTCAATGCATTTCCTTTCGTATCTAGTACTAAATAAATTCCGTAAACGTAATTTTCAACACATTTCCCTTAGTAATTGGCACTAAATATGTGCCGTGAACATAATTTTCAATGCATTTCCCTTCGTAACTGGCGCTAAATATGTGCAGTGAACGTAATTTTCAATGCATTTCTCTTCGTAACTAGTGCTAAATAAGTGCCACAAACGTAATTTTCAAATAATTTCCCTTTGTATCTAGCGCTAAATAAATACCGTGAATGTAACTGAACACCTTGATCTTACAGAATAACAGATTCGCGTAAGACTCGCGTAAGATTCTATACGGGAATCTTTTTAGACTCACGAAGGCTAACAGCTGATTTGAAAGCCTGTAAAACATAAGAAGACAACATTAGTTAATCATAAGAAATCACCATTTAAGAGTTGATTAAGTGTCGCCAGTGCATTGACTAGGATTTGCATAAACATTACTTCAAGAAAATAGAAAATAATGTATAATGCATAATGGCCGCATCCTGCATTGGAGTTTTAAATATGTTTGTCACGCTGAACGAACAATTACCTAACTGTGGCCTTAGGTAAAAGGAAGAAACTTTTTTTTTTTTTTTTTTTACTATTGTTATGACACGTGAATACTGAGCACCATGACATTTTGGCTGAAAAGTTTTTCTTTCATTTAATTCATTCATTCATGCATAAATGAGTTCACAGGAAGAGTGCGCGATCTTCACATACATTCATATGGGATGATTATACTTGAAAAACAAGAAAAACGTCTGCCATATATGTCCTAGACAGGGTTGCTTTATAACAAGATTATTAAAAGATATTAAGTCTGTAAGTTCTTTGTCAATTTTATTAAATAGTTTATCTGGTCTAGGTTATAGTACTACGGCTTTTCTAGTCTTGTTTACTTTTTTCTATCCAACAAACTACGTCAGTGCTACCATATTGGATTTACCTCACTTTTGTATTTAACAAAATGTCTCGTTAAGGAGAATTAAACATGCGGCAAGGAGAGAAATGAAAATAACACTGTTATTGCAGGGGAATCTTTATTAAACTTTAACTAGGGAATTGTAAAATAATAAGTTATGATTATGTGTTCTCAAAATATAGAAAACCACTGGACACTCTTTAATTTAAAGTATTTAATCTATAATTTGAAAGATTTGTTTGTATATTGAAAGACTGTTTGTAACTTGTTTACAATTTGGATTTGGATTTTTGGCTACTGTATATAACTAAATATGAAACTTAATAAATACTCTCTTGAATCATGAAATAAATTTTATATATAGTATACAGTAAGTAATAAGTTATCTTACTCTCCACTCGAAGGAAATGAATCAATGACAAAGGCATATGATAACAGTAAAGGGAATTGGTTTTTCCTGAAACAATAGCACTTTTTTCTTTGTTTAGACCTCCCTAATGGAGAGCATATTTTATATTTTTAACATCTTCCAAAGGAGTATTGAATGTGCTTATAAATAGATGCTGGAATATGCACAACAGTATACATGTTTCAGGCTACTTGGACCTGAGAAAAAGTGTTATTAATATAGGGCGTAAAATAATTAAAATCTGTTAAGTACGTTGGCGTACGTCAAATTAATATCTTAGATACATACTTTTTTGTAGCATACTTGCTATGAAATATTTGCTGTATGGAAAAATGGCCTAATAATATTTGTTTCCTATTATAGATCACATCAACAACAACAATTCTTTCTTTATCAGGCCTTGCAATGAGCCGCGTGCCGTAGCGCGCACGCACGCCAGCACGCGCCCAGTATAATTAATGCAGTGTTTAGATGCGTGATTAATAATTACTAATATGTAGTAGAACGAGACAGTTCAGGAGTCGCACGTGCATAATTTTCTTTTAGTTTTAATTTCATGATAAACTCGTCCCTTGAGTCATGTTTCGGGAATAGAGAAGCATAATAATTGTTCTATTATTATCATTGCGAGTTAATATCTATAGTGTTATGTACTATACTGTTAAGTAAAAGAAAACTATAACAAAACTTTTAACCCTTTAATGCA
>JANTOQ010606122.1:0-10578 GCA_027564595.1 Bythotiara depressa
ATTTATTGATTAATTTATTTGCTTCTTAACTGTATTTATTTTTATTTTAATGTGGCAAATAGAATTACTTACTTACTTACTAGTCACGCAGCGAACGTGGCGTATCCTAGATCCGCCGCTGCTACTTTAACTTGTTTTACCGTCTTAGAAAACCTTTAACAGATTTTTGTATTTTTAATTTTTTGATTGTGTGGTTTCTCTCCCTCAAAAATCGGTAACTAAAAAGTTATAGCTAGCTAGCTATGGCTACAAAGGTTTGCAGTTGACGGATACTAACTACAGTCAACATCCGATATCTCGACTGCTGCTTATTTGGCCATTTCCGTTCATATTTGCCTAAGGAGCTGCCCGCTATCTCAAACCCCGGTATCTCAAACTTTTCCTTATCTCGAACCAAATTGTGAGTCCCATGGTCAATTTTCATCCGGTATCTCGAACTTTCGCAATTTCTTCGAGTGAAATATTCAAAATATCCTGCAGCCAGCTTCGTCATATAGCTCTGTTTTAAGAAAAGAAATTATTCGAACACAATACTTTGGAACATTTAGCATTTTTCAAACTTTTTAAACAACAACATTCCATTTGATTTGAAGCAGTCTTTTTGAAGACAACAATGTCGCTGTGCAAGCGTAAGTTAAATGTCAAGTCAGTTTAAGGACAAATGCAATGCTATCCCAAAGACATTGAGTAAGGTCTTTCGAACAAACAAGTGGCGGAAAAGTAGATCATGTTGAGATGTTATCTTAGATTGATACTGCCTGACCTTCCTGAAGATTCGTATTTTCCCATTTTTTCTTACTTTCCGATATCTCGAACATTCGCTATCTCGAACAAAATTACCGGTCCCTTGAGAGTTCGAGATATCGGATGTTGACTGTATTTCCAATAATTATCCACGTGGTCGAAATTTACTGAAATAGTGTAGTAGTGTCAAGAAATATATTTATTTACTATTGATCTTATAATTATATTATATCTTTATTATTTATCATATTTATCATATTTATCTTGTCACGGACCTGAACGATTTAAACTTTAGGATACATTTCGAGAGATACTTCTATCATCGTTAATAATAATAACCGCACGCTTCATTTCCCCTGCCGTTATGTTTGGTACTAATTTACCGACCTCAGAAGGATGGAAAACTGAGTTGACTTTTGAGCAGTGTGGTAGCTTCAGAAAAGAATGTTCCGTCGGTTGGACACGAACCCGTGTTAATCTGTATTTCACAAGCCGTTTAAACGAAAGAACACGTTACCCCCTTTAACCACTGAGTCACCGCTGCTTAAACATTTTAATGTACGAAAATAAAAACTCAATATTAAAGAAAAAACGAATCAGTAAATTTCAAAACTAATTAAATATTTACGAAACCTCTTCTATTAATCATGCGTAAACTTAAAGGTACTTAATGATAAGACAGTTTTGTCTTTTAAGGCTGTTTTCCATACAACGATCTTTTCCAAGCGAACTTTATATACACAGTATACTCTCGATAAGTGGGACCTCCAGGGGACTGAAGAAAGCAGTCCCACATAGCGAATGTTGCACTTATCCGAAGTTTCGCTACAAAGTCATCAACCAAAGGACCGAGAAAAATGGTTCCACTTTGCAAAAGTTCCACTTATACGGGATTCCACTTATCGAGATTATACTGTATTACTTATTCTTCGCGAATCGCGCAACTTTTCCACCCGGAATATGGCATTAGCCAATTAGAACGTAAGAAAAAAAAATTCCGAGCGGAAATGATTGCTGCATGGAAAACAGCCTTTTATCATCTTCACCATCAACTTCTACAACTACAAGTTTATACAAGTTTATACAAGTTTGTTTATAATTTGTAATTTTGTATCGTGTAATTTGTGATGTAAATATTTTAATTGACGAAATTCAAAACAAAACATACACAATATATCATTATGAGTACTAGACTGACAAACAACAAAATATTTAGATATTGATCTCTTGAAGATAGTAGCTAGATAACATCAATAAATATATTTTATCTTGGATTAAAAAGTTTATGTGATAGTTATCTGATAACTCATCGTCCAACTGAACTGCATTATATGAAATTACGTATCTTATCTGGGAAAAAGATTTAGTGGAAAAAATAACTTTTGCCCGATCAACATTGAAACTAATAAATATTTTTATTAGAATGTGATATAGACTATGTGTCATATATATATAAATGTTTTAAAATAATAAGGCTTTGACCGGTGGCGATTGTAACAAAAACAATCTTTCTGATTATCGCGTGGAATTGAAATTTTCAGCATAGGTATATTTTTTGACCAGGAATCTGAATCTGAAGTCCATTTTTTATAAAAATAAACTTCAAATGAAATGTCTATTGTACATAAAAGATAGTAAAAACATAATGTGCCATACTTACATAGGTATTGTTTAAATTTCCTTCCGTACTTTTACAATGAGAAAGGTCTATTGTACATAAAAGATAGTAAAAACATAATGTGCCGTACTTACATAGGTATTGTTTAAATTTCCTTCCGTACTTTTACAATGAAAATGTTTATTTATATGTATATTCTATTTTAGTTCCAGACCAATTAAGCAACTATGGTAAACAACACAACAATTCGTCCAAACTATACCACATTGAGCCCACTACAGCTGGTGGTTCTACCGCCTCCGCAGATCACGTATGAGACAATTGCTCAGATAGCACTCCATACTTTTGTCTTTTTTGGCGGCTTTTTGGGAAATTTATTTGTTATAACGATCATATTAGGACAGAAGAAAATGCAAACTGTTACTAATTGGTTTGTTTTGAACTTAGCCATTTCTGATCTTGCAATTGTCATCATAGCTATCCCAATCCCAAACATTTTGCCATTTGTAAGTTGGCCATTTGGCGAAATGGGATGTAAATACTTAGTAATGCCAATTTTGGAACATTTTGCCGGTGTCTGTGTATTGACACACACAGCCCTGGGTTTAGCACGTTATATAATTGTTGCCAACGCGATGAAAGGAAAACTTTTAAAAATGATTCACGTGAAGATAGCAATATTTTTAATATGGCTCATCGCTTTTATCACGATGTCAGTAACATTAATGGGCATCTTTGGAAAGTTTACATTAATACGGCAGGGCGGCGTGTTAAAATGCCAATTAATTTGGATTTCATATAATAGACGGATAGCATATCGTGTTGTCGTATTCTCTTTGACGTACGTTATACCCATGGTCGGCACCGGATTTGCTTATGGTAAAATACATAATGCCGTCTCTAACAGCGTCAAACATTTATATGGGCATATGTCAAAGGAAATTATTTCGACACGTCGAAGAAAAACCCGACGAATGAATAGAGTTCTTATGACAATGTACGTACTATTCGGTATAACGACGCTACCGTTACAAGTTTTTTATGTCGTCAACGACTTCGGTTTAATACCTATCTCATACGGCGCACAGTTGACGTGGTTGTTATTACTTGCACTCTTTTACGCACAAGTTGTTTCCAATCCACTTGTTTTGTTTTACATGGGTGAAGAATACCGAAAAGAACTTTATAAACTTCCTGTTTGTTGCTGCGTTACACCCCCCCGTCTAAGAAGGTTATCCTATGTATTGAAGGGAAGCTTCAGGGGGGTTGGTGCACGGTATAAACAACGCAAGTCTAATGGACAAATAAAGTCAGATTATAATAACTCTGAAACTCGCCTGATGAACGGCGAAAAAGGGACAACAAACTGCAGAAGTACCAACGAATACTCTTTATATAACGTTAAAAATGGTTCCTATGGTAACAGGGAAAATGAATTGCAGAATAATGATGATATTTTACAGACTACAAGTTTTCTCCCTGCATTTTATATTCAAGCAGCAGGCGATCCTTGCACGAATAGAACTTCTGGTAGTGACTACGAGGGTGATAAATTACAGAACGGTTTTGTACAGAACCATAACACAGATGCTGGCGATAATATACCGAATGGTAATTTAGAAAAGCATGAAACAGATGATAATGATTGTACGCCATTATGGAATGGACCTGACAGTATATCACTCGTCATTCAAGCTCCTTCATATTCTTCAGGTTTGGAATCTAATTCAGATGACGAAAATGATGAAAATAATTTACCGAACGATTATTTACAGTGCAGTGAGCTAGATGATAATGCGTCCAGTTGTTTATACAATACGTCCGACAGTCAAAGAGAAAGCCTTGATAATGTACAGAACTGTGATGCGACTGCCGGGGATGATAATCAAAATACGTTAAAACATACGGCAGACGACAATGTATTCACAACACCACGCTACTATAAATTAAATTCAAGAGGAGTAAATAGTTTACCAAAACCAGTTGTTTTATGTGATGATGCATTTGCGAATAATTCTTGTGATAGCGACACAGTGTATATCCGACAGAACACTGGCTTGTCGGCATACTACGATGACGGTTCTTTGATGTATTGTTATGATCCGACTGTCGGATGTATTAATTTTGAGCATGACGATGGTAGAGAAACAAGAATTTAATCGTTGCTATGGTTACAAGAACCCTGTCTTACTTGCTTTATTGGATAATGTTTATCTACTAAATTTCTCTGTGTTGTCTTGATTTCGCTCGCAGAAAATTTTCCATGGCCAGAAATAAACGACCTTGATTGGTGGAGACAAATTTCCTTGGAAAGAAATTTAAAAAGTTGAAATATTTTAGCCAGTTACAATGGCAAAATTGGGCAACTTTTTGTCCATGGAAATTTTTCTCCACGTTTGCTTACGTGGAAATATATCTGTAAACGGAAGGCACAAAATACATGTAACAAGTGGAAGCTAATATTAAAACAACGTTCTTCTACATAACCCCCTGTGAGAATTATCTTTTGTATCTCAATGTATGTTTACCCCCTTTTCTTCCTTCTTTTTAACTTATTTTTAAACCATCAGTTATAGCTTTCTTTATCCCTTTCAGAGTATAGTAGAAAACGTTGAAATATTTCGCCATTGCGCATGCACAATAAAGGTTTTACACCTGAAAACTATCTAGTGCGAATGTGCAACGATGGAATGTGCCGCTCCGTGTGACATTCCCTGTCTAGTGGAAAACGTACTTTAAGCAATCCCAATTCTGAGACATAAGAAATCAATAGAGATACCGGTCTAACCTACTAACGTTATATTACATCGCTTTGAATTCGCACTGCAGTAGGAAATAGGTATCCTAGGAGATTTGCGTCATAAGGCCTATTTCAACTTAACATTTCTCGCGGAAAATGTTACTTAGAATACGCAATGACATAAAAATCTTGATCAGTAACATTTTCCTCAATCGTAATTCCGGCCGCGTGGGAAAAGAGGAAGTTATCCTTGAGAACTGCATTTGGCTTAATTTCGATTTATACCAATCATAACATATAATAATTATTCCGTTAAATATATTTTACAGGGGTAAACTTCGCATATCATCGAACAAAGGGGGTAAAGGTTGCATTTTGTTTATAAAAATATATATATCAAAAGAATTGACAAAAGCCCAATTTTCGAGGTTTTCATGTTTTTCTGCGCGGACTGGAATTTTGTTATCGGTAAATGTTAGCGAGCATGCGCTCTGGCGTATAATGTTACTGAGCATGCGCTCTGGCGTATATTTATTACACATGTGTAGTAACATTTCTCATTGGCGAAAAATGTTAAGTGAAAAAATTAATGATATATATATCGTGCATTCATATAAATAAATAAATCATGTAACTATGCGCTGTAAAAACTGGTGACAAAGTTGAGAAACGAGGAAAATTAGTAGTTAGTTTGAAATAAATGTAATCCTTCAATATCATAGGTCAGAGCATACTGAAATTGAAACAAAATTACTCAAAACCATGCCCGTACAACCATATTTCAGTTTCTTTCATTTAAATACCACGAGGGTGCCATTATTTGGATAGATCTTTCCAGGAACTTACAATTCATGCTGACGCCATATTTCCTGCTCAGTTTCCTGAAAGACAAATGTCAAACTTGAGATACTTTTTTTATTATGTCAACCTCATAAACATTTCAGAAGGAGTGTACCCCAGAATATTTCAGAAATAGTGTCTACGCCTGAATATTTCAGAAAGAGTGTCTGTCTCCTGAATATTTCAGTATCATGCATTAAGCAGTTAATATTTTTTAGCTATTTGAAAAATCAGGTATTGATGGAAACGAGGCTGATAATGACATTGGCATTGGGACGGTTTTGTGGATGTCTTCAACGATTTCATACAGGGTAAAAAAATGTCATGGAAGGTAACGGAGACTTTTGATCCAATAAACTTTCCTCGAATTTCATAAAAGTTTGAAGTTCAATTTTATAAAACAAGGATTCAGCTTCCCCGTTAAAAATATGCGTATACTGTAAGTTTTTTTTCTACACGGCAGTCAGAAGGATGGAAGGGTTGTTGTTGTTACACGGCAGTCAGAAGGGTAGAAAGGTTGTTTTTGCTACACTACGCCAACTATCAAAGTCTTCTTAAATTTCAAACCTTCCATATCCTGCCTCGTATTCATGTTTAAAAATTCATATTGAGACATGACACGTGCGAAATTAAGAAGGCTTTGATTGTTGACGAGTAGTGTAGCGAAAACAAACAACCTTTCTGTTTGGTGTATGGTATTGAAGTTTTCAGCATATGCATATCTTTTGATAAGCAATCTGAATATGAAGGTCGTTTTTTATAAAAATGAACTTAAAAATTTCATGAAATTCAGGATAGATCTCTTCTGGATATTGTTAAATGTATTTGTGGTATGTATTTGTAAACCATAATGCTTAACCCTTTAATGCACTTCAAAGCACTTTAATGCGCTTCAAAGCAATAAAATCGTCGGCAATTTCTTTGCTACTTTACTTTTCCAGGGATTAGAAAAGCAATGTAAAATAAATTTAGTAAAAGCTGATAAGACCCCCTTATTCCTCATAAAATTATAAAAGTTTCCAATGGAGATTTTATTATAGCCAGGAGGTATACTTATGCATTAAAGGGTTAAAACATTCGATTGAACCTAATAAGAAGAAATCCTGCAATGCATTATGGTTATGCTGTGAAAACAAAAGGATTATATAAGAAATTATAAATAAATGAAGAATTTAAGTTGTAAATTATGTAAATATTTTGGTTCATTTAAAAAGGAAATAAAATCTTATATGCTCTATATTTTTATTACTTCCCTACCACCCTACTATCATATATTAGAAGAAAACAACGTGCTTTTGTGTTGTTAGGTTTATTATTAGGGGTTAAATGCCACGGAAGATTCACACAATAAATAACATTGAGAATACGTTTATACTTCTTAATTTCTTATAAAACTACAGTATACTCCCGGTAACTCGAACCCCGGATAAGTCGAACTTTTATTATCTCGAACTACACTAGTTTTTTATCCCCCTTCGATCAATTTCTTCGGATAACTCGAAATTTTCCAAAGGATTGGGCCAATTAAAACACAATGATACTACAAAATTTACTGGATCTCTTTCATTCTAACTAATTCTTGTCGTAAAACGGATATAAATTTAGTCTGGCCGATTACGTGCAGACTGCAAGGAACTTGCAATCCTTCTCCATCACTGAGATTACATCTCTTGCCTGAGACTCTTGCACTGCATTTGGAATATGGATCACTTTGTAAGAAGAAAAAGATCGTATTTGCAAACCGACTTTTAAGAAAATCTCTTAACTCGAACTAATGTATATTTTTTCAGATAGTTCGACTTATCAAGTACTTCGGTTAAGTCGAACATTCGTTAAGTCGAACTAATTTCCTAGGTCCCTTGGAAGTTCGAATTACCGGCAGTATACTGTATATACATCTAACAACGCACTAAACAACACGTGCTCGCGTAGATACAGTGAACTCAAGTGATATTAATACTTTACATAATGCTCAGTAAGTAAATGTTCGTTCGTTTCAATTGTTCCACAAACACAGAATAGTTCAATGTTATCAATAAAATTATAGTGGAATTTGTGCTCGTGGAGATGACTGAGACCAAGTCTGAGTCTAGTTAGCATTGTCATTCCGGTATTTTCCAAAACCACCGACCAACCAACCATTGACCACCGACCACTTAACACCGACTACCGACCCACCGACCAATTGTAAATTTCCATACCAGTAACTTGGACCAGGACCCAATAAAACTCGAACCATAAAAACATAATTTTAGTATTTTCATGAATTGTTTATTGATGATATGTCACGAGTCTTTAAATAGGTATGTTTTATTATTATACATTGTCAACCACCCCATCGATTACATTACTGCATTTTTTTAAAAGAAAATAACGTATGGTAGGCGTACGGACTTAAAATGTGGTCAGGCAGTAAGACAACAGAATTTCAAGGATATTATTGACTCTGCCCGTCGATAACGTCACGGTAGCTTTTTAGAAAATAATTTTCCGCTAGTCGTACGGACTTCAAATTCCGCCAGGAGGTTAAAGTAATACAATATATATGAAGTTATTGATATATTAAAACATACCAGGTCCTGAATATTCTGAAAGTACACAAGTTTTCCCTACTATTTTTTTGTTTTTTTGCGAGGAATATGAAAGCATAAGTCGTTTTGCATATACGAGTTAGATGCTTCGAAAAATTTCGCTTTGTTTTTTCCTACGTGGTTAAGTGTGTCGACATCACATACTTCTCCTTATTACTTATCTGGGTTGATCAAGGATATTTAAGAGTAAAGCTGGATGTGCAACTTATTTCTCTGGATGAAAGAGACCGCCATTCACTTTGAAACTACGCACGTTGTCGCCAAATTTTGAATTTTCGATCTGTGAACTCCGATACGTGAGCCGACAAAATTATTACATACATTTTTATATCAGGGTCTATTTTTCCATGGTCTAAGTCCAGGTCCCGCGTCTGCAAAATTTGGTTGGTGGTCAGTGGTAGGTGGTAGGTTGATTAGTGGTCCGTGTTTTTGGAAAACGCCTTGTCAGTCCATGCTTGGTCCATGCGGATTATGAACATCTACCCGAACAAAGCAAATGATTAAAAGGGTCCGCAGTTTGTTTGAAACGAAATCGTACATATCGTTTACCAAAAAGGAGCAATCGGACTAAAAAAGAACTACGAAACGGTAAGACGTGAATATTATTTGGATTGAGATTATCAAAGAGAGAACCACGAAGAGTAATGCAATAATTTGGGCAATGTACAAGGAAATATTCAACCAAGTAATTAATGCTGATAGAACAATTTACAAAATCAATCATTGAAATTATGGCGAAATTTATGTTTCCGCAGATGACTAAGACCTTAATCGTTTTAACAGTTTTAGACCACAAGCATTATGAATGCTATATATAAGAGATGCTTGGAGTAGGAGTATCAAGGCTCTGGTTGATTAGAGATAATACTTAATTTTCTCAAAGGAACCGTGTCCTTAAGATATGGCGCAGTTTGGTTTTTTATAAATTATATATTATAAAAAAAACATAGTCGCCTACAAGAGCCTCAATCTGATAAATCTTCTAATCCTACTTCCTCATAAAACTTTTCGCGCGAGGTTCCACCCATTGTACGCGCGAGGTTCCACCCATTGTACGCGCGAGGTCCCACCCATTGTACGCGTTATTGTCAGTGATGCATTGTACTGTGAGGATTCATAAAAACTTTCATTATCATGAAGCGTGGTCTCACAAAGGCTTTATCAATATTATCGAAATTATTTCTGGGTAAGCATGAAAACAAACTAGAACTTTAGTTATTTATTTATTTATTAGCTTTTGTAATTTTCTGTTACCATATCAATATGCTTGTGGGAATCTTTAGAACACATAAAACTTTCGTTAAATGTTAATGCTGGAAGTTGTATATTTGAGACTTAAGTAGAAAAAGTAATCTCGGTTGCTTGTTTAGAAAGGTTTGGATTAAAATGCATTTTCAATGAAAAGCCAGCTCACTTAGTAATTAATTATAGAACATGATTTAAAATATTTGATGACATTTTATGGACGAATAATGAAACGGTACAACATTTTTATGAGCAAGTACAATATTTATTTTTTATAATTCGAGTCATATCACAGGAAAGTATGTGGGACAAAAAACCCATAGATCGTGTTTGCATGTTTCAGTGTGCCACAAGCGATACCTGTAGTAATCCGTGTGTTATTTAGCCACATGTAATCCATGCCACAGGAGCACATTCGTATATATATAACATAATGGTAAAATGGGTATATATTTGTAAAGCTCTTACAGCTGGAAGGAAGAAAAAAAGATCATAGTAGCCCACAAGAGAAACTGCCTAAATATGATTCCATTAACAATTATGGACATAAAATAAAATATATACACAACGTGCCAGATTAAACAAAACGAGTGATGTTTGCACAACGTGCCAGATTAAACAAAATGAGTGATGTTTGAGTGAATAAAGATATAAATAACTTATGAGTTAAACTTTCTGTTTACCAACGACTTAAGACTTAAGTGTTTCGGCAATGAAGTAACTGTGGTTGTACACAAGAGTTGGACAGGGTGGTTGTACACAAGAGTTGGACAGGGTGGTTGTACACAAGAGTTGGACAG
>JANTOQ010606344.1:0-10577 GCA_027564595.1 Bythotiara depressa
TTATTATTATTATTATTATAAGTATTACTATTATTAGTAAGTCCCATACTATTTAATATGGTCTTACTCGCACTGGCACAAAGATGGGAAACGTGTGGATTAAATGTTAGTTTTCTATCAAATATTACGCATAGTAGCTTCTTGGAATCGAAATTGGTTAACACATGATCTCCAATTGAGATTTTCATTTTAATGACAATGACCCACTCATTAGAAGATGGCATGTTTTCAAGTTTGCTTTCATTGCGTTATGTGTGAACCATTGAAATATGTTTGCTGCATCTACTTTTAATCTATTCATTACTTCAGATTGTTTACTAGCACCACGTATAAGGCGTACTATCATCAGCATAATTGCCAATGCATGTGTCATTACAAACTAAAAATAAATCACACATGTATATATTAAATAAAAGAGGTTCGAGAATGGAACCTTGTGGGACGCCAAGTATGATATCTTGCCATGATCTGTAAGAGTTGTTAATTTTCACTTTCTGTTTCCGTCCTTGTAGGTAAATATTGATTGATTTTAGAGAAAACCTATCAAAACCATAAGCGTGTAACTTCACTATCAGTAGGTCATGAGGCAGACAATCAAAAGCTTTTGTCAGATCCGTTAATAGAGCTCCGTAAGCCCCACCATCATCCAGAATCCTATAAAAGCTGTTAAGCATAGCTATAAGACGATGCTATGCACTATATCCTTTCTGAAAAGCGCATTGGTACTTTGAGAAGATATTTTCAAAATATACAGACATTTTTTCATACATAATTCTTTCAAACAATTTAGATACATTTGGTAGGATGCTAACGGGTTTATAATTGGATTTATCTGTACGGAGTCTTTCTTGAATGTAGGTGTAACATTAGCATATTTAAGACAAGATGGAAATTCTGAAAACCGGAAATCTGAAAATTGTAGCACAGTTTAACAGGCATGGTGCCTCGCTTGCAACATAATTGGAGAAATTAGGATTTTATGACGTCGTGGACAGCAAATATCGAGGAAGAAATGTCACAATCCGTGGATTTTCGTGAGAGGACACCTGGCGGTACCATTCAGATTGGTTTCAGGTCAACAACTTCCCGAATTCTTGTTCTTCTATAGGCACTTAGACCAATAGGGACTAAGGTCGAAAGCGATCTAAAACCAGAAAAGTATCAAAATTTAGTGAAAGATAGCTGTTAAAATTTGAAAACAAAACATCGTTCCAATTAATCAATCGATCATTTCATCAGCAACTCAATCAATAAACACATGTGATATACTTACATGGAGTATTAGCTGGGAGATCGAACTTTAATCGACTGTACTTTTCACAAGATTCTGCACCTTGTAAACACTAAATCAAATATTGGATGATTGGATGAGAGAAGCCAAATAACTCGGGTCCAGACCCTGTATTTGTAGCATCTGTTCCACGTGCCTTATTTAAGTGATTAAGAACTGTACAATGGCAAGCGGTAGAAGTGACGGATGAAATAGTTTTATCGGGTTCGTCTTCCGAAATTACTTCGAACTATAAGAAAAAGGATGAATATTGCTCAGTAAGAGAATAATTTTATTCGCTTCACTGAATTCTACAATAAATCACAAAACCTATACACATAGAACACAATTATTCCCACTTACAACGCTACAACGATGCAGACCATCAGTAAATTTCAAAGTTATATTTAAGTTAGTAAACCTTAAACGTTATTACAGCCTTCTGTTAGGAAACGTAATATAAGTTTCTGTTTTAACCCTTTAATACATAAACATACCTCCTGGTTATATTAAACTTCACATGGGAATCCTTTATAATTTTATCAGGAACAAGGGGGTCTTATCAGCTTTTACCAAATGTATTTTACTATTATACTTCAAAGCAAAATAGAAAATAAATGATGACTGATGTGATTACTTTCACTATGCATTAAATGGTTAAAAGCCATAACCAGAATACACCCACCGGAAAAAATCCCCCAAAAAATCAAACACCACTAAGAAACCAACACCAACAACAGTAAACTACAGCATATAATATATCCGCAACATATACACGTATTCTTACCACTGGGTCAGATCCACCATCTTTGATATAACAAAATATTGGATACGATGGTCAGGGTCTAACATACTAGGATATAATCTTGTACAGCAGTAACCAACAAGCCAAATATACCGTTCAGTGTGAAATCCTGTGTGTGTGGTAAAACCTGAAAAAGAATCCTTAAGTTTCATCTTCAAATAATATTCGCATACAAAGTCTCTTTTAAGCTGTATTTACATGAAAATAAAAATCGCTCCAATAATATTCGCATACAAGATCTCTTTTAAGCTGTACTTACATGAAAATAAAATTCGCTTAAAAAGGTAACAGAAACATTTTGACCGTTTTTTTCAAAACCTCCGTCGTAAAAACAGGAACACGTTCTCCTTTTCAGCGCTTGCACGAATTAAACCAATAGAAAACGGCTAGAAAGCGGCGCGCGTTGTTTTAATGGAAACCCAACTTTATGCTGTAATAGTGTGTGTAGTATAACGACAATCTTATAAATATTTTCTTCATACGATATAAAAAGCTACATTGAAAACAGGTTTCTGACTTGTTAAATTTCGCACGTGCACGAATAGATTTACTATTCGAACTATATATATGATTTCCAAGCATTATTCTTGAATTTCAGTTTAGATTAGGAGGTATGGCCACCAAAATAAAACAACATTTTTGTATATATTTCCCATGTAGAAACAATGCTTATTTCTTTCTTTTTTTGAGTGAATCTGGAGATCTAACAGAAATTCAAGATAATGCAAATAATACCAGTTTGGTACTACTCTTCTATTGCCATTGTGTGCGTTATCGTTGTAAAAATCTTTTTTACTACATTTATGACCGTACATTAACTTTAGGGCCCCTATTGTATCGGATATTCTTCAACGACTTACCAGACTGCCTACGACACTCCAAAGTATTTAAATATGCTGATGATACAGTGATCTACTTAAGTTCAAGAGACTTTCGTGAAATTAAATCGAAATTAAGTGGCGATATTAACGAGGTAGCAAAATGGTTTAGTGGCAATGAAATCATCATGAATTTGAAGAAAGGAAAAACAAAGACGATGCTTTTTGGCTCAGCTTAGAAGCTCTCTTTAATACCACGCAGCCTGGAAATAATGTACAACCAAAGCAACATAAACGTCCCTCAAACTTACAAGTATCTTGAAGTTAAACTAGACATTCGTTAAGCATAAACATAAACATAAACTCTCATTTTGATAAGGCTTACAAGCAAAGTAGTGGTCGGTTAAGACTACTGAACAAATTATGAGGGTACTTAGATGAAAATTCATCTAAAATGGTGTACCAATCTTTAATTCAGCTTGTACTGACTTATTGTGGTATCAGTTTCTTAATTTAGCATCAATTTGATTAAAGAAATTAGAATTCGTCCATCTCCGTGCCCTAAATGTTATTTATCCAAAACCAGATATAGCCAGAGAATACATTCTATCAACAAAACGAGAGCCTGTCAAATCGTATGTGTCAGTTTCAAGAATTATTTTACGAAAGTTGAACACTCCAATCGGAACAAGACACAACAGTTCGCCTACCTAAAATTAGAACTGAATATGCACGCAGTTCATTTTATTTTACAAGAGCAAAGGCTTTAGAAATTCGTAAGCAGCAGTCTGCAGAAACATTTACTAAAATGCTGAAAGATTATTATATCACATAATATCTGCTATTTCACTAGTATTTAATAATTTGTTTTCTTTTGTATTTAAATTTTATATTTTACATTTATTTAACCGGACACACATTAATAGCAGTTATCTTTTACTGACGTGTTTTATATATATTGTTAAATAAAAAAAGAAAATAAAAAAAAGTAAAAAATATAAATAAAAATGAGTTAGAGCAATGCTTCGCATATTTGTAGCGGTAAGTAACTTCGGTTACATCATAGGAGCGGATGAAGAGCCACTGTGAAACGTAGATATGTCCCGGAAAGGTTAAAACACTCACTTACTTTCTTACTTATTTCTCGACGCGCTATTAACCTTGCAGATTAATTTAAGATTTAAAAACAAAGATTCATTATTTTTTTATGCAAATCTGAGAAGTAGCTCTCCATCGTCCTTGATGATAATAATAACATAGTCCCTTCACAGATATACGAGCCTAACCATGATTAACGACTGGAAAGTAGCATCTACCCCAGGAACAATAAAATATAGCATCCACTCCAGGGACAAGAAAAGTTAATATCCATCCCAGGATCAATAAATATTAGCATCCACCCCAGTAACAATGATAGCATCCAACCCCAGTAACAATGATGGCATCCAACCCAAGTAACAAGAACATATAGCATCCATTCATGGAGAAGAGCTACAATACATATGGAATTGCTCAATGTTAAAAATATACTTACTTCACCCAAATCATAAACAGTTAAAGTGCCAAGTGGAATTGGAAAGAGTGGAACACCTAAACAATAAACAAACACACTGTATCTTTAAAAGTATTGTATTGAAGCATTTATACACTCAAATGGTATAATCACCTGTGCATCGAGAATACACCTTCATGAACATAAATTTCGCCATAATTTCTCGAATACTAAAAGCTCATTCTGCTTATGTGGAACAAATGCCATTGAAACAAATGAACATTTACTAGTGCACTGTCCTAATTACTCTACTCAACGACTTATACTCATTGACAGCCTTCGTGCTAATAACATCTCTATTTTCCTATTAAACAGTTAATCGTAAAACTTTTCCTGTATGATAGTTATAGTTATAAGACTAATCATATTAAAATAATTTAAGGTCATTAAATTTTTGATTCATAGTGCGCGTTTTGAATTTTTGATTCATAGTGCGCGTTTTGAATTTTTTATTCATAGTGCACGTTCTGAATTTTTGATTCATAGTGCGCGCTTTGAATTTTTGAATCATGTGCGCGTTTTGCTGAGCCACTTGTATAATCATTTTGACCCATATATCTTTTATATAATTTTTCGTAATCGTTAGTTTTACAGGCAATGGTTTCCTTGCAGGGATCATTGCCTTTCCTGTTGTACTGTTGTATAATGATATCTATTTTTGTTTTTGTCAATCTTCATGTTTTATTATATTTGTTTATTTTTAGTGAGTCTTTTGTATTTCTTGTTCATTGAATAATAATAATAAAAAAATAATTATCAAAAAAATGTTGTTCTTCTAATTCGCACTGGACAGTGTATAAGTAGCATTAACATTTTATAACGACAAAGGAACGAAAAACGAAGTTCATAAAGACAAGGTATTTAACAAATATACAGATCAAGACATACAAATATAGAGATTTTGCAAACATGATTACTCCATTACACGCTCCTCTTGCAGCTATACAAACGTATTAGAACATGCTTCAACTCCATTAAAAACTGTTGGTACCACATCTTGTAGCTTAATAAAAGTTGTGCGTGAACATGATCCACGTTAGGTAAAAGTATAGTAACTCTTACTTTCTTACAATCTGATATCTGACACCTTACAGATTGCAACATACATATATTATATGACATTGCTAGCTGAATAAATATTTGATGAACTAGATAACTAACGGGTTTTATAACGTACTAGCGTTTGGTAATCCAGCAGAACTCATAAAGTTATTGCACATCAAGAAAACTCACAACTACATCAGAGCCGTAGCCACAAAAATATTACTATATTTGGAGAAAATATTAATTATAATAATTATTCTATTTGGAGACGGGGGTAGCTGCACACATCAGTCGCACATAAAAGGAGTTTCAGGGATAGATCCTATTATACCTGTATCAATACTTTTCTTCTTTTTTTCCCCGACTAATAATCCCACCTTCAACCTTCACCACAGTAAGGAAAAATAATACTTTATATTATATTCCCCCTGTATGTCACATTTATCCACCTGTCTTTGAAGTAATAAACGTGCGTTTTCTACTTTCGTGAATGTTCATAAATTCTTTCGACACTTTTACAACGTTAAAAGTGGCTGTGTGTGCTTTCTGTTCATAAGAAGGAACCAAACTATTTATTCACTTAAAAAGGACCTTTGCGCTTTCCGCATTCCTGGCTAGCAATACCCTAGCGACTGTAATATCTTCTGAAGTAACATTCTTGGTGGGCCTAATAAGAATGAAAGACCAACTACTGTTAAAGACTTCGTTTTGAAGCCTAGCGAATTTGCTGCTTGGGAGAACGGTTCTAATTTCAAGTTTAATGATATGATTTACTGATTTATATCTCATATAATTTAATAAGCAAACAATTATTTTATTTCCACAATATTTTATTTTATTTCCACAAAAGTTAAAATCAAATCGACCGTTTATACATCTATAAGTGTAGTCGTGTTATGAATCTTTAGTAAATCAAATGAGGTAAAAGTTGATATGATCGCCTAATTCCTCATAATATTATGAAGGTTTCCAATGGAATTTTTAATATAACCAGGAGGTATGCTTAGCTTGGTCCCCATCAGTCGTATATATCATTTTGAACATGAACTGTGTTTAAATGTGTATCGGGATTCTTGGAACACCTGCTATCACCCAAACTAGAAAACTTTTTATACCAAATCTTTCATTTGAAAATGTTGAACGAGGAAGAACAATTGAAAGAATGTGAACACTTCTTTTTATACTTTTATTTTTGCAGAAGAAGAAAACAGCGAGAAAAATAAAAACATATTGGGTGGGAGATATTTTTAAGCTGAGAAACCAATATGATGCTTTTAATACATTATACCGAGAATTAAAGAATGACAGGGAATATTATTTTCGGTATCTACGGTATCTACTTTACTTTTTTATCATACTTCAGCACATTGCGCACACATTTGATCGGCATCCTTTGATCGTTATACGCCAATATAAAACCAGTTGGTTCTTCGCGTTTAAGACCGTATAACTGCGTCTATGTGAAAAACGCCTAGTACCTGAATCATCTCCACTAGACGTTTAAGGTGGCTCACTAGTAAAAGGGGTCAAAATTTAATTTTTCCCCTTAACATAATATTTCCTGTACACAATTGTTATATTTTAAGCAACTGATCTTACTTACTGCCTGCATTTATAATACTTAAAATAAATAACTTGTGCACCTATTATAGTTAATTTATAAACATGATCAAACTTACCCACTTCATCCAAGTGAAGCATGTTATTGAAAACGAACTTTTATTTTGGAAACCCGCTTTTAATATTATTTTTTCTATCAATGCGTCAACAGCATACGTAAAAACCTGCTAAAAAGCTTTTGGATAATAAAATGGAATCCCTCCTTAAAAAACTGCTTATTGTTTGTTTATACTAATTCAGGTAAAATTTCAGGTGTTCTTATTGTTTGTCAATTAAAACATTATTAAAAAATTTAATTATGCAAAACACAGCTGGTGTCCATGGAAATGGAATCATTCACCAAGCGTTTTATAAAACGAGAATAACTTTTCGTTTACAGTCAGATATTCTTTTTTTCCGTATTGCATTGATCAATGGAACAAGCTTGATGAACAGATTAAAAGTTCTCCCTCTCTAGACATATTCCTAAATAACTTTTAACTTTTTTTAGACCTCAAAGTAATCATATCTATAATATTCATCATCCAAGAGGTCTCAAACTGTTAACAAGACTTCCTGTTGGTCTTAGTCATCTCCGTGAACATAAGTTCAATCACACATTAGATCCCTTTTGTTTTTGTAGAAACAAATCGATTGAAAATGTTAAACATTTCCTACTTCATGGCCCTATTTATTCTAGACTACGTATATCACTTTTTGACAACCTTCGTGATGGTAACATAAATATTTTGCCTTTTAATAGTACTTATCTAACACATCTACTTCTATATGGCGTTTGATATGAAAATCAACAATACCATTCTAAATAACACTATTTACTATATCTTAATATCTAAAAGATTCGATGATCCTTTAATAAACTAAATTATACCATAATTTTATTTTTGTTAACTAACTTATTTAAAGTTTATGTGGACAGTATTTCCTGACGATATCACCTTTTGTGCCTTGCAGAGAATGTTGCCCTTCAATGTATGTAATGTTTTGTTAGTAGTGTGTACGTTTTCAGTCCATGTTTTTATTTTTTTATTTTTTTATCCAGCGTTTGGTTATCGTAATTTATGATTTTGGAATAGAAAAAAAAATCGCTGGGATAATAAATGCTTTTTCACGGCTTTTTTAAATGCAGATGGAGTGGGAATATTTTTAACTTTTAGATATTTTTAACTTTTAGTAATCTGTCGGGTTTTTAAATATATATTTTGAACCACTAGTGCAAATGGGTTGACTTTTTCTAAGATTTACTTGGAAACAAAATGACGGAAATTGTTTTTTTTTTGGAATAATGGTTTTTCCGTTGGGAATAGATTCTCAGCAGGTGGTCAAAATATTTTTTCGATGTCATGATATTATATACCGTTGGAAAGAAAATTTTGTTTAGAAATCAGAAATAATAATCAAATAAGCTAATTCCATTTGCTAAAGCAGCACCAGGCTTATATTAGAACATTTAAAGTAGGTCTCAAATAATGGAGGGGACGGAATCCCCCTCTCCCCTAGTCCTGAACCGCCCCCAAAAGCCTAAGTTTAATAGGGTTAACATGTTCATACCTATCCTTGAATAATATAAGTCTGCTTATATACTTTTGACGGCGGATAAGTTTTTTTAATTTTGTTTTTTGTGTACTTCCCCATGCCACGTTACCATATGAAAGATGTCTATGGCAAAGCGAGTAGTATGACTGCTTTAGGCAGTTTGTATTTAAATAATGTTTAGTTTTATATAGAATGCCAATAGATTTAGATAGTTTTGCATTAATTGCATTCATTTGTTGTTTCCATGATAGATGTTCATCAAATATTATACCAACGGATTTACTATGACTTTCTCGTTTTATTTATTGATCATTAAATTTTAGTTGTGGTAGTTTGAGTGGGATGTTGTCAGCAACATAATATTTACGAAAAGATGTATATTTTGTTTTATCAGTGTTCAGTGATAGCTTGTATGCCTTAAGCCAGTTATTTATTTGTGCGAGTTCGTCATTGAAACTTTGATAGGGTCAAGTAAAGAGGATACCCTGTGCGGATCATTTACATGTATAATGAATAGTAGCGGCCCAAGAATAGCGTATTTTTCTTTTCGTATGGAATAAATTGTGATCTATTTGCTAGGTAACTTTTAAACCACTCTTGTGCTTTATTTTTAATGCCATAATATTTTAATTTTCTTAGGAGAATATCGTAATCGACAGTGTCGAATGCCTTTGAGAAGTCAATAAAGACACCTACACTTTAGAGAAGGTATTAGCCACATTCATAGCGCGCGGTTTGATTAAGAAATTTCGCCTTGTGGGGAAAAATATTTTAAAAATGGCTGTCGCGCCTTTTGAGCAAATTTTAGTTGCTAGCCACCACCGCAGAAAAAGATTTTTTCTGCCAGTTTTTCCGCTATTAACCCCTTGTTTTTTATGAATTCGACAAAATCTATGACCGTGCACATCTGTGGGAAGTTTCTAAGGCGTAGCGTTAGGATTTCTTTCGTTTTTTTGAAAATTTCGACATAAACTTTTTTTGAGGGGGTAAATTTGCCAGCAAAAAAAAAACACTATTCTTCGATTCTAAAGCATTTTACTTCTAGTTATTTGTTGAATTCAATACAACAAACATCCCTTCAGAGTTGTGGAATTTCTAAGAGTTTATAAGGTGTAGCGTAAATATTTCTACCAAAAATAGTAAAAAAGCTACATAGCCTTTTTTTCGAAAAAAACGGTGCATAGTGGGCTGGGGGTAGGTGCACGAAAACGTATTAATTCACGAGTTCTATAGCACTTTACTTCTGGTTTTTTACTTTATTTCAATAGATCTATCAACCCTTCAGACTTGTGTAAAGTTTCAAGTGTGTAGCTAACGGATTTCCATCATTTTTTAGCATTCTTCCACATGCACTTTTCTTCAAAAATATTTAAGGAAAACCGGGTTTTCACCGGAACGAGGTTGGGCGTATTTTATGAGTTTAGAAGTTTTTTCTTTTAGTTTTATGCTTTATTTCAATAAAACTGGCCTTCCGTGAGACTTGTGTGAAATTTCTAAGAAAAAACCCCAAGATTTCGATGTTTTTTCAAAACAATTCAGGGAGACGGATTTTCGGATTTACGTCAAAGAGGGGGGATTTCTTTTGCCCTTTTTGTAGCGTACGAGATATTTCTTTGCGGCTTTTATTTTTTCGAACAACGTTAACATTCCTTCTTATCATTCCACAAAATAAAGGCCATAACTACAAGATTTATCTAGAAACTCGCAAAAGTACCACTAGCTAGATTCACCTGATTTTTTCGGTTGAGTGGTGTCATAGAAAATGTCTTATTCCATGGGTTTAAGTGCTATATATATATTTTTAATTATTTCAATAAAACTAACATCCCGGCAGACCTGTAAAAAAGTTATAAAGGGAAAAAAATCTTAAATCTAGATCTGTCATTTTCAGATGCCCCTACTCCATGTGGGACAAATTACATAAATACAGAG
>JANTOQ010606455.1:7528-19611 GCA_027564595.1 Bythotiara depressa
TCTAAAATCTTAGGCAATTATTACACAAGCCTGTTTTGTGATTAATTGACTGAACTGAGTATCAAAATGTCAATACAAGCTCATGGAAAAGCGACGTCTAAGGTATTTATTTTTTATATAAAAAACACGAGACAAGTAGCGGAGCGTAACTAGCGGCCGACAGTTACATTTCTAGTTACACTCTTCTTATAAGTAGCGGCCGCTAGTTATAACAAATTTCTCAAGACAATAAATCATTCTAAGGTACCAACTCTAAAATCTTAGGCAATTATTACACAAGCCTGTTTTGTGATTAATTGACTGAACTGAGTATCAAAATGTCAATACAGGCTCATGGAAAAGCGACCTCTAAGGTATTTATTTTTTATATAAAAAACACGAGACAAAAATCCAAACTTCCAGTTATAAGTAGCGTCCGACATTTACAAAGCGGGCGATGGTTAGATACCGACAGTTACACTAATTAACTGTCGGCCGCTAGTTGTAACTAGCGGCCGACAGTTATAACTAGCGGCCGATAGTTAGATACCGACAGTTACATTAATTAACTATTGGCCGCTAGTTATAACTGTTGGCCGCTAGTCATAACCGTCGGCCGTTAGTTACGCTCCGCTACTTGCGAAATACGAACTGGTACTACCAAATCAGCCACGGTAGAAAATGGATTTCAGAATTGGTTTCTCCTTTAAAGTTATATTTCAAACCATTTTTCTAGAAAGAACTAGAGCCGTTTTAAGTAAACGAGGCTTAGGGTATAATTACATAATTATTTAGAGAGCTTTGACTGAGTGTTACAACAATAGCCAAAACAACCTTTCTACTTAACGTATCAACAAATATACACGTTTTTAGATAATGTTTGCATCATTTTTGTACCTTCTAATAAAAACAAGTTTGTTTTTTTTTTGAATTTTGGGAAAGGTCTATCATAGGGCGTACTTGATGCGCAATACCTTTAAATCCGTATTAAAGCTAAGTCGTCCTGTATACCTATATACTTGTATGTCTGTGTCACCAGTCAATATACAATGTCTGTGTCACCAGCCAGTATACAATTGAAACCGTTTGTTTACTTTTTGATTAAAAAGTAGCTAACTAACACGTTGCCGTTTCATGTTACACGAATTCAATGTTCAACTGTTGAGAGAGACATTAACATTTATTGAGTAAGCATTGGGCGGTTCCTTTCTGTATCACTTTGAGATTAGATTATAACTCTATCAGATTATGGACGTTAAATTCACAATACGATTTCGGTGTCTTTAAAAAGCTTAACGGCGCCCTAATTCCGTGTAATTCTAGTCAAAATTTCGTAAAATAATATTTTGCAACATCATACGGCGAGTGTAAGTGGAAATATTTTTTTCTCCGCATACTTTTATTTATGTTATGATTTATTTGATCCTTTAAAAAATCATCTGCGACGGAGATTTCTTCCCTTTCATGTTGATCAGAAAGTCTCTATATATGGTTGTGGGGAAATCGCGTTCTTTTTGTTTTGACGTCAATGAATAATTTGAAACGTATTTACAAAGTAGTTCTTACATTTACACATTAGCAACCTTTCTCATATACCGCCTTCTTTGTTTGCGCATGAAATTCTATAACAGAAGCATGGGAATGAAGTTGGATTCTTACTACTGTACATCTTTCATATTGTGTGTTATAACTCCACCTAGCCCATGAAAATATATCTTTTGTTTTTTCTGTTAAATATCTTCTTTGATGATTCATTAGGAGTCTTCTCATTCTTTCCGAAATGACGATTAGCTGGCATAGTAAACATGACAGATATAACTCATCAATATAACTTTTCACAGCTCTTACCAACTCTAAAAATATTTTATCTTTTCATTACATTCACACAAAGGAAACCTTCTCTTGTGAAAGCATGCTAAGACTATTTGTAAGGATGATTAAATTTCAGAATTTTCGTCAAATAGTTTTAAGAACATGAAGTTATAACTGAAGGCGGATCAGCTCTACATTATAAGAATCTGTTGAGTATTTTTCTTGTACGCTACACCGAAGTTATTTATATTATAAATGAAAATAGATGCTTATGCAAACAGTCTAAGTAACGAAAGCTATTGAAATTAGCTACTATTGAAATTAGCTAGGAAATCGTGCACCTGGTAATGCACTGGTTGTACATTGTTGTAGATTACATCATTTATAAGTTTAGTTGTACTTCAAACTATTAATTAGATTAGTTTATATTTGACTTCAGTTTTCCTGATGGTATGATATAGCACTTGGTTCACACCAGTAACGAAATAAACTTAAAATTCGGTAAATTATATTATTGCTTGTGACACTGAGCTATAAAATATATTGATAATACGGACGGGTTTAGTAAAGCGATTCTGGCGTTACTTAAATCGTCTACTCTCCTACAATAAGAGGTTATTTCCACTAATTACCCATTATTAATTACCAGTCGCTTGTTACTATAGTTACTAATTGATAATGTTAATTAAATAGTTATATTAAGGTTCTCAGTTAGGATTAGGGCTAGGCTTAAATGTTTTTAGTTTTTTAGTAAATATTTTGTAACTACAATTCCGGACAGAATTTTCGGAAATTCTGCGATTTGATTCCCCGTTCATGTTTTACCAGTTTTCCCGCAAGTATCCAGAAAATACAAACAAGAGTAGATGTTAACACGAAACTTAGTAGGAACGCAAATACAGGGGCGTAAAAACTGGGGCCTTGGGGGCGCCACTTCCTCCCCCTTACCAAAAAAGAAAAAGAACGAAAAAAAGAAATTCAGAGCAAAAAAAATATTTAAAGTTTAAACAAAAACAATTGAAAGCCTTCTGAATTAAATAACAATCAAATATATTTATGTAAGTAATATAAAAAGAGCAATAGTACGGAAGGGTGAATAGCGACCCAGCTGTTACATATAATAGCAAATAGTTTGGTTTTTAAGGACGCAACGAACTTGTGTTGTTTGGACAATTTTAATGTATTTCACAACAGTCCTTTCTAACTTTTCCCTTTAATAATCTTTTGTTAATGGTAATTCATGCGTAAAACAATGATCAATTCATTTATTCTTGAAAAAATAGCACATGTGAAGTATTGGGAGAAAGTTTTAGAAAAATAATTTTATATATATATTAACACTGAACTGCTGGTAAAACTGAACTTAATTAAAAGGAAAATATTTGGAAAAAAAGACACAATGTCAGAAAAGAAAGTGTGACCCCTGTCCATCCGTGCTTGTTATATATGTGAACACATTCGCATCACTTTTCCCTTCTAAATTTGGTCAATTTTGCACCTTTTACCAAATAATTATGTCCGTGATTGCAGTAAGTTTTGAAGTAGTAGCTGACGGAGCAGCTGTTGTAAAGTGGAACTCTTTAAAATTAGTAGGACGTTAATCAGTTATGGTAAGAACACTTTGTTTGGAATGAGCAATTAAATATGTCAGTTATCAGAGAATTTCATTAGTCCAAGTTGATTACATCACTGTCTGGACATGTTTCGTGATAACTGACATGGTGCAAGAAATATAAAAGATATTAGTCAGCTCATCCTTTTGACGATCCTATTCCGTAAGCAAAGATTTTTAAACTATAATATTTAATTAATTACAACAATTTACAGGTTCAGGAAGGATACTACAAATATGAGATTGTTGACAAAAAACTGCCTATTACATGTATGCGCTAAGAGGTATTCCACAAGCCCCTCCTCGTCTAAAAAAGCCAACGAATATTATCATGTACTACTTGCTAACGTCTCCCTCCTATACAGTGTCTCTTTTCTTGGTTTGATACAGGATAACTCACGAGTAGATTAAATAAACTCTACGAGGGCATTATTTCTCACTTTGGTTTGTCAATGAATTGAGATAAGTCCTTTTTCATGGAGGATAATAGCTACTTACTACTGTTTCCGTTTCATCAAACTTTCGTGTTAATACCTAATGGAAACTAATAATTAAAACACCGTCTTAAATTAAATCTATTTTTAAGATAAGTATCCGCTTCTAACAAACTTACCTGTACAAAAACAAGAACAAGGGCATTTCCTAGTTTATTCATATTAAACGTCAATGACTCCTGTCGCCGTTTGAAAGATATAATTAATAGTGCAGATAAAAAAAAGGAAAAGTGGTAGAATTGTGGGATTTCCAATAGTTCAACTACATGGAAATGAAAGAAAAGATCCATGGTCTCACACGCTGAATTGTATAATCATTTAATCCTTCATAGAGGGAAGCACGTAGAGAAACATTATTTAAATCTGTTAATGAACACTAAAATGTACTGGAAATATTATTTAATAAACAAATCGAAATAACAGATTAGTATCTTGGTAGAAGCGAGGTTATATAGCAACTGTAACCAAAGATATCAAGATCTTAATAAAGGCAAGAATTTATATCATTAGTTCCATTGAGCCATTTGATTGCATGTCATGACTGATGTGAATTGACAGAAGTGACGTTAAGTGTAGATGGTTTATTCTTATTATTATTGACGAGATTTTAATGCAGCCAGTTTCTTTACCAGTAATGTCAACGTTTACAAATTCACTGGAATCAACAAGACATATCAAACACAACTCTTTTTGGGAAAAGCATCAATTTTGCAAGTTTTCTGAGTACGAAAAATACGTAAGTTTTAAACTTTATTTACATGATGGCTTGCTTCCTTATCTTTCTTATCAAACATCTGTGGGAGGTGCTCAGTGGTATATTGACAGTAAGCTATCCTGCACAGTCGGTAAACCATATTCTCAACCGCTGATAGCTAACATTTATACTGAGATTATCCTAATTTAGTGCGCGTATACAAATAATTAATTTGGAAGCTACGCATCATAACTAGGGACAAAATTATTGACGGAAAAGCGCATTAATTAGTTAATTAGGGAATATAAAGGAAAGTGAGAGGTAAACAGCAGATTTTAAAGAACGTCTTTTGAATATTTCTTTTCAAAAATATATAAAAACAGAAAAGCAAATTAATTATTCACCAGGTTTGTACTAAAATTGGGATCATTTAAAAAATACTTTTTTGAGTTTGGGCATCAGGGATTTTTGAGACAAGAATTACAATTCGTTTCATGTGCGCGAAAGTAGTGTAATCAAGGTATGTCCATAGTGTGTTGTGTGAGAGAGAGAGTTTTGTGGGGAAGGGAACATAAGAGGGGGAGAGAGCATAGGATGATCTTTATGCTTAATAATTGTCTATATCAACTAACTAATTTTTTAAATGTCATGTAAACAAATTCAAATGGATTTTTCTTTAGTGAAAGTTTGCTGTTTCTGTTTGTACTTTTACGGAGTACACAATTGAAAAATTAATTGAAGGGACACTCATTTTACCATTAGTTCAAATATCAAATTATTTATTTACGCACGTCTGTGTTTGTATTGAGCAGACTTATTCTCGTGTGTACGATATAAACGAATTATGATTACTCGGTGTACTGTGTAATGTGTGTGCAAACACGGTGTGAAGGTGCTCAAATACGGGGGCAATCTCATGATTAATATTAATACAAGGCAGACTGCCTTAAAAAGGCTGGGGCTGTATTTCTTCTCTTGAACAATTAATATAATTTTTCTTGAGTACGTTTATGCAGGTAATTGTAAATCGCTTTCTCTAATTGTTTGTTGATACTTATGGCTGGTTTCCACTCATGTTTTCGAATGAAATTTTGCTCTCGGAAAACTACTGAACATCCGCTTTAAGACATAAAGCATCGCTACACATGCTCTGAAGCACACGCGAGAACAAACTTCCGCAGTAACTTTAAATGTTATATTGTTTGGGAATCTTTTTGAAGCGCGCGATTAACGGAAGGACAGCACTTCAATTTAAGTTGTCTCGTGCCACTTAATTGTGACGATGAAGTCATTTAGAAAAGTTTTAAAAATATTTTAGTTCCACACGTTTTAAAGTTCCTTATCCCAGTTATTAACACAGACCTTTAAGTCAATAATTTCAAAAATAATACAAAAAATAAAGAAAATATTTCTAATAAGTAGACAGACTCGAATCTTTGTTTTCTCTTTCAAGTACCTCTTTTTATATATGTTAAATTCAAGCTGGTTTACCCTATTTTCGTATAACAAACTGTGAAATCCTGAAAAGATGTTTTATAATATGCTGTATTTAAAACAAAACATATTTGCTTATTGATTGCATTAAAAAATCTTGGCTATGTGTGTAACAGTAGTAATATAATAATCCAATGACTCAACAATGACGTCACACATCGAGACATGTCATTGTCACGCCGTCCTTTGAGTCGATTTGTGTTCGGATAATTAAACGTCATCGGAATTATTTCATTTTCTGTCGCATAATAATTTAAATTTCGAATAAGCCATATCCAACGTTAAAGCTTCATATAAAAAGTTTATTATATCCCTCCTACATAGTTTGAATAAAATCTTTTAGTAAAGCCTGCATTTTAAGCCCTCCATATGTTGTTGGTATTAGAGTCATTGTAATTATCAGTACGTTCCTTTCGCGAAAATAACAATCATATTTAGCATGAAAACGAGGTTTCAAGAAAAACTGCTCGCATCCATTTGTTGATTGTTTTGATTTGTCCCGCAAATACCACACAAACCTCCTTATTGCAGGTGCAAAAGTTATAATTTCGTTAATATATTTCTATTTTATATATTTATTTATTTTTTCTATTTATACATTTTCTGTTTGCATTTTCTGTTTGCAAGTTTATTTGGGTATATTTTGTCCAATCTAATGGGAACAAAAAAGCTATATTGTATTTTAAAATTAATTAAAGGAGCTAGATTAAATAACAAATTCTCCCAAACTGCGATTCATTTTCTGTTGTATTTTCGTCTTTTTTTAACGTGGATCCACGAAATAATAATAAAAATCTTTATATAATTAGAAAATTGTGCATTAATCTACAAAACTTTATTTTTCTATTTTTTTATTGAGTGACGCCAGAAACAATACTCGAAGAAGCGCCCTCGTTTAACAGTGTGTAGATTTTGGTACCGTGCTTTCAGTCAATTAGATGGGGTATCTAAAATCTACATCGGTTGAGTTTTATATGTACTTGTAATTTCCCAAAATTTGTGTGCCACCAACCTCGTTCCCAGCAATACAAAAAGAAAAAAGGCCCTGGGAAAGAGGTTGGCGTGCCACCTAATTTAGCGTGCAGGACGTGAATTGTAATATTTGCCCCTAATTCCCTAGATCGCAAGAAGTCTCCTTTTCAGCTGGGATTTTAGCGACATTGCGACTTTTTTGATTTTGATTTAAGAACAGACATCTTTAAAGGCGGGTTTCCACGAGGCTAATTAATTCGCGCGAAGCGAATTTTTCCTGCAATCTGATTGGCTTGCGTTAAAATTCGATTGAAAAAAAGTAGAAACCATTTCTACTTTTTTTTCGTCGCGCGAATTAAACAATAAAAAGGAATCACCCTTTCACTTCGCGCGAATTAATTCGCCTCGTGGAAACCCGCCTTAAAACGTAAATTACTTGTTTTTTTTTGTTGTTGACAGAATAATGACTTGAAAGCTAATTTAATGCGAAATAAATCTTTAATATTATTTGTTACCAGCTAAATATTGAAATAACATACGGAGAAAATACATTATTATGTCTCTAGTAAAATATTTGTCATTTTTCACTTATTAGCTAAAAAGTGGGGTTGCTACGATCCTGATACCGTAGATATCTGAAATTTTCAACAAAGAAAAAGTTGTGGTTTTTTTAATTTCAGGAAAGATCTATTTAATGCGCATTTATCAGTCAATAATTATTTTTCTGCTAATTATACAGCTCCCAAAATAATTATTTTCTTATGCGTATTAAATAAGTATAATTACGGAAAATTAGGCGTCTAAAGAAACCGTAATTAATTGCGAAAGTCCAGACCTTAATTACGGTATTTATTGCAATGATTTCGTTTGCGTTTACATGAAAATAACACATATTTGAACCTCACATGCGAGGTTGTTGTCGTACTTCATGATTAGCACGCAACTTTCCTTGGCGCATATTTTAATTATTAACAATGAGAAAGCAAATTTCATATTTTCCGACACTCTTCCTCGTAGTGTTTTTATATACAGCCAGTTATTATGACATGATTATTTCGATAATTGTTACACCTTTTTTGGAGTGTGTTACGAAACCAATTGTCTTTGTGTATATAGTAAACGTATTTCACCAAAATATGTTAAAAACTTATTTCTTTCTTTCCCCACATTGCTGGTAATTATCTCTTCCATTGCGACGATCCTATGAAACAAAAAAAGATGGTTTGTGACTATGGAATTTATTTCTTATTTTGTTCCTTTGAAGCGGCAACGTCTAATCTTATGCTTTATTATATGTAAATGTCGCCGTTCATAGTTAGCGTTTAGAAGTTAACTTTTAAGAAATTATTTGCCAACTCAACTATCGTTAATATCTAACTCATAGCTAATACACGTATACGAATGTAAATATGTCGTGGTTTAACGGAAGTTGACATTTTTATTGAGGTGGATCAAAAGTGAGCGTCAAAAACATTCTCATCATAAATACACATGGTGTACAGTAATCACAGAATTAATTAACAAAGAAAATAAGAATAATTTATTTGAAGATATTTGTTATTGGACATCGAACAGTATAAGGAATCTAAAGTCATACGGATAGAAGCACGATATGAAGGTACAGTTTCATATAGCTAAGAAGCGTTTATTTATTTAATATGTATATTGGCTAGTGGTTATGAAAAGTTGGACCTACCGAATATACACGTATGTAAGCTCTAGTTAAATTGTGTTCGTGGTTCTTGTAAATCATAACTTAACGATCTCGTAATTATTACCAATTTGGAAAGTGGCTGGAAATTATCTAGCCTATTCCTGGATCCATTATGTTGTTTTCATCGCTGTAATGAGAAGTGGGTTTTATTTTAGAACTTTCTCTAGTTGATTTCAACTGCTAGCGTAATTAATAAATTTGTTTGTGGTATATATAGTGTAAGATTTGTGACTCTGGCTCCTGCTGGAAACAGTGGAACGTTTAAAATGTCACAAAATTAGCTGAAATAAGCTATTATATCATGGATTCGGTGATTTCCGCTGGGGGATGTCCCAACCTCTTTCATCACCGAGAAGTGAGAACGGTTATCCCTCTCAGAGAAGACAAAACCGTTATAGAATAGCAACGTAAACATTTATTTCTGTGTGTTCTTACTAGTCACCGGCTAATTATTTTTAACATTTACCAGCAGATCTCACCAGTCTTTTGTTGTTTATATAACTTGTTTCGTAACAAATACATCGCTTTATTTATTTATTTATAGAGGCTAATAATAACAACTCTTGTCCTTAACTTTATTTATGAATTTTCCCCCTTATTTGGACTTTTTTCATTGTTTGTCTATTTTATGTGTTGAATGACGTGTTATTTGTTGGTAATATGTTGTTGGTTATATGTGCTGGCCCTAAACCTAACCCCCAGAAGGTTCCGACTTTATGATACTGCTCCTCTTAATTTCTAAGGAGGAAAAATGCTCCTTTTTTGCTAAAATTATTTAAATTTGAGGCATATATGTGACCACAAAGTTTTTCTCTTCTATCTCTGAACCTGCATAACTAGGTTTAAAAGTCGAACGCTTAATCCACTAGGCCACGAAAACTGATCAGGAGTGTTAATTTTTTACTACAATGGCACAGTGGTATTCACTTCTGCCTCCATCAATTTGATTGCAGTTCGAACCCGGTCCTGCGCCTAAAGTTGACTCAGCTTTCCATCCTTCTGAAGTCGGTTGTTCCATTGTGAACGGCAAATGTCCAATTCTCCGCAGAACTTCCAACCGAGACGATTGGTTTATTTTTTTTTTTTTTATTTCTTAATGTTTAGCAGATTTCCGTGTTTAGTGAATCACATCTTCTACTTGCTGGATCACTCCTGTCCGTGAAAGTGCATCTATTCGTTTGTATGACGTCGCAAATTGCATAAGACTCCAATTTTGAGTCCAATGAATACTTTTCCAACATAGTACCAAAGTGCCTGCTATCCCTAAAAATACATGAAATTAATACCCATTTCTCTGCTGTTTTGCTTTTCCATGGGGTTCATTGTTGGAATTAAAAATGGAAATGAAGTTGGTAAAAGCTAATAACAACCGCCGGTTTGTCATAAAATTATAAAAGTTTCTAAAATAATTTTTTACTTTTTATCCACGGACGCTTTCGCATCACTTGTGAATTACCATTCTGTTGGAATTAGCACCTTATTCTAATCTACTGTGACCTGGTACATTTTTGTTGCTCATTTAATTAAAATTAGCGTGAGAAAACTCAGTTGCATTAAAAGAGATTAGGCGTAACACATGCATTTCGGGAAGTTGCCTCGTTATACCTATTTTAAATATTTCCTTAACAGTTTAGCAGAAACCTTTGTAAGATGCTCACATTATCTAGCTTTAAGAGCTTATTTAAAATGATTTTTATCTTCGTTATTTTAAAGCGTTAAGAATTAATTTAAAGCTATTTGTTTCGTAAAGTTGCTTGCCATATGTTTATTAATAATACCTTCTTCGTAGGTTGTTTAATGGATTGTATATCAGGAAACTGCTTGTCGTCTTTTATGATTTCTTGCTTTTTCTAGCATATCCTGAGGCAGGAGGAAATATTTTTGATGTGTCATGATAGTTTCGTGTCAAGCGCAGAGCTTGTAAGATTAGATATCTTTGAAAATACTTCGTTATCCCAAAACGCATGTATGAGCTAAGATAAATGTACACCTCTTGGGTGTAAATGTGCACTCAAAAGGTGTAAAGTATTTTAACACCTATGACGGGTGTAAATTAACACCCTTACGGGTGTAAACAAAATTGTATCTAAATTTATACCCCAAAAGAGTGTTTATTTACACCACTAGGGTGTAATTATAAATATAGAAAATTTTACATCTCAGAGGAGTGTTAAAATACACCTTTGGAGTGTAATTCTTCTTTTAACCTGAAAGGGTGTTAATTTACGCCCCAAAGTTTCTCAGTGCACGTTTACCACGTTGCTGGGATTTTCGAATCAATATTTTGCAGGTACAGGGAATTGGGAATGGGCAGCTGAAACCAATTATCATTGCTAATGAGTAGCACATGATCAATAAAATATCAAAAAAAACTTTCATATTTGAACTTGCTCTCCTATGGTAGTTTCTTCTTATCGTTCTCTTCTAGCTACCTGTCCGATATTAGCAGGTATGAAACTATAAATTTTGAAGGAAATTCGTGCTTCCCGTACGATTTACAGACAAACAATGCGAGGTAGTTACAAAGCAGTTATTTACTTTTCTGTTTTGTTTACATTTATACGTTTAGGTGATCATTTAGTGCAAATCTTCCTTTTACGATTTATAAGAAAAAACCCGGTAAAGACATCGATTACTGCTTTCTTAGTGTATCGGTCTCTCGGTGTTCTAAAAGTCGATCATTCGTAAACGGTCCCTCAGAATTGCTCTGAAAATACCTTTCATTATTAAACAAGGTGAAACCGACGCTTCTCTTGAAGCATGAAACATCCTTTATCAGAAGCTTATAAATACTCTCTTGAAGCATGAAGCAACCTTTATCGGAAGCTTATAAATACATCTTTGAAGCATAACATTTAATAGAAGCTTATAAATACTCCCTTAATGTCAGTCATCTGCTGCCGATAAAAATATATTATATATATTATCTATAGAGGTTGATGATTACAACTTCTGATTTTTTCCACTTCTTCTAAGCTTTCAGCTCAGAGAGCTTTACAACCACGCACATCACGCAACACTACACCACAGGAACCCATTCGCATATCGCATTATAGTCATCACTTGTGGCGCACACACAAACATATAAACATGACCTCTGGTTCTTGCGAAGAGGTCATCCTTCGCACTATGGCGTGAATGGGAGCTGAACCCGCAACCCTTCGATTGCAATTTCAACTCGCTCACCACTGTGCCACAACTCCACTCTGATATTTGGCTCTCTTAGAAAAAATAGATTATTATTATTATTAGCACTTTATTTAAAGTCGGTAATACATTAAGTCATGTACATAAAATATATACAAACTATTT
>JANTOQ010606678.1:0-10574 GCA_027564595.1 Bythotiara depressa
TATATACTGTTGGAAAGATAATTTTGTTTAGAAATCAGAAATGGAAGTCAAATAAGCTAATTCTATTTAATAAAACATCGCCAGGCTTATTTTAGAACATTTAAAGTCAGTTTCAAATTTCTTGATGAAAAATAGCCAAAAATGTGTTTGATGACGTCATCAGCACAGTGACGACGTCATCCAAATAATTTTTTGATCAAAAGTTTTGTATTGGTCCCAAGTATAATGTGCCAAGTTACATTGTTATTGCATGTCTATATCAAAAGTTATGAAGGGGGGATCCCCCCTAGTGTTAATAGGGTTAAGGGTCCATATTACTTAGATAGTAGTAAATTTGATAACTTCAAAAGAAAAAAGAATATAACGAAACTAATATGAGCCTAAAAATATGTAAGTACTTGGCATAAGCATAATTAGTTATTTTTAGTTCACTTTAGCAATCTAGAACCTACTCTTACGTGACAATGAAAAAACAACAAGCACGTAAGCCAGATTTTCGAACCCTGTAACCAATCACTTTCCTACTTCCTTAACCAATCACTTTCCTACTTCCTTAACCAATCACTTTCCTCCAATAAGAGCTTTTATGTCTTTTATAACTTTAATCTTTTCACTTAAAAAATTACATGATGTTGATGAAGATTTAAAACAGAGGAAGATTAAAAATATTTCCTTTTCTTTCAAATATATATATACAGAGTCCACTGCACACACACACCACAAAATCGGTTCATATAAGTGGAGAGTTATGAGAAATTGAGTTTTAGAAAAAAGTGGAGTGTTACGAGTAACCACACCCACTTTTCATTTACCACACCCACTTTTCCTAACTCTCCACTTATCTTCAATATTAAAAATTTGGAGAGTTAGGGAACTGGTAAATCACCTCGGTGTTAAGAGATGGAGAGTTATGCAAACTGGTCAATAAGAAGTGGAGAGTTATAAGAATTAGACATTTTTAAAGAGCATAGTGGGAAAAAAGTTATAAATTTTAAAATACATAGATATGAGCAAAGCCATAAGAGCTTATATATTGTTTTTGTGAGTCAAAATATTATTATTAAAATAGTATTAATATTTCATGAAAGTTTTAAATTAAATCATGAATCAATTAAAACCTAATTAAAAAATTTAAGATGGCTGCTTGTAAGTTATTTAAGATAACCATTATTTTATATATGTAGATAAAATAAGTTTTTCATTGTAACTACCAAATTTTAATATTGAAGATAAGTGGAGAGTTAGGAAAAGTTGGCATGTTAAATGAAAATTCTCATAACTCTTCATTTAGCCAGTCTGCACAAAAATATTAGATGCTTTTATTTGTGAAAGATCCCCTACATCTACCCTCACATTTCTACCCTCACATTTCTCCCTGTTAAGGAACTTAATGTATAAACAGACAGTTGAGTGAATTTATTTTAACTAATAACTAATAATACTAGATATCTTTCCAACAATTAATCATATAATAACATCAGACATATTGTATTTGTTTATCTCTGTTTACAATTTCTACTAAATCATGTACTAATTAAATTATTTACTTCCATCAATACTCTCTTGAAGCATGAAAATATTGCAACAACACTGGGTGACTAGATCATTAAAATTATTTGTGTAATGGTGGAATTTATTTTGCAAGATACAGTACATTATTTTTATGTTATGTTTATATGGTTATTTAAAATTTTCAAAACATACTTTTTTTTCCTTCACCACCCAAAACTATTTTTCATTATAGTTACAAATCTTATTTTTTGCAGGAGACATAAGTACATATGAGAAGCCGATAGACAGTCAGCTTGAGGAGATACGCATTTATCAAGGTGGGAGGAGAGTGACAGTTACATCAAAAACAGCAGAGATGGAAATGAATGAGTCTCAAGATGATGTCACAGAAGGTAATAATTTCTAATATAAATGGAAATATTTTCTTTCTAACCACAAGAAAGCTAGTGTTAAGGTTTACCGGCTCTTTTTCTTCCATGTTAAGATGAAGAAATTGTATAATTATTTATCAATAGAATCCAGATTCTTTTGTATATGTTGAGGAATTTTCAGATTTACTATATATAGGTATATTTGACTGGCTTTAGATGTCAAAGTTTTAATCCAAGTCCAATTTTCTGTAATGTGACTACATTTTAATTTAACAGCTGAAATATATGACTGATCAGTATATAAATATATAAGACTCCTGCTACACATAGAAATTAATAAAATTATTTCTTTGTAACATCATTGCAAGAAATGTATAAAACATATATACATGTAACAATATTACTAAATAAAAATCTACTGTTGTTAAGATAAACATTTTCATGAGAAATAACCTGACAGTCATATTCTGTTTTTTATTTTCAGAAATGATACACAGCTCTCTACAGCACAGAAACAGTAATAAAATATCTGGAAGACGACAAACATATCCAAATGAGGCCAATTTATTTGAACAAAAGCAAATAAAGCACAAACAGAAATCATTCATTAGTAAACTTTCACAGCTCAGGCGAACGGTGCCTTATAAGAATTCCAGGGAGCATGAAAACAGAATTGCAAAACTAAAAGCATTTCAAGGTCGACCTTTACCTCCAGTACCAACGATCTCTCAGATCATAAACAATAAGGATCACTCACCATTCTGTTATCATGATGATATATTTAGCTGTTCAAAAGAACAAGGAAAGCGTATTGTGATGTCTGGTGAGACGAAATGTGCTACAAACTTCAACGAAATGAAAAAACACCTTGTAAATAACTCTCAGGAAATGTTAGCAGATTTCATTGATTTCAACACTTGTCGAAAACATACAATTTCTGATTTCCGAAAACATAAATCAACTATCAAGAACAGAAGGCATGGCAGCAATGAAGTTGATATCGGACATATCCGTTCAAAGTCACTAGATGATGAATTTCTGCTATGTAAAACAGGAATAAATTCACGTAAAGTACTTGTGCGCAGATCAAGAAGTCTAGACATACTAGAAGAAAATGTAACAATCAATAAACTTTATGTTGAGGTGCAAAACTATGGGAAAATGCTCTCACCAAATGTGCAAGAGAATCAAGGTTATCTTCAACTACCTTGTGATAACTCAAATCTTCCAGGCTATTCTTGTGATAACTCAGATTTTCCAGGCTATTCACCACAACAAAACACCAATCATGTGTATGAAAGAACTTATAACAGTAACACTACATCAAATGCCATACAACAAAAACATGAAAGTATGTATGCAAAAATACCAGACCTCCCCAATATATCAGAGTACAAGATTGACATACAGAAAAGACCGATCCCAGTACCAAATGAACTACAAAATAGACACAAAGGAGAAGAACATATTTACCAAAGAGCATCAATTATCAATACAAACAAAAACCCTAATTACGAAAAGGTGTTGTATCAACAAAATTATGGACGAAGTTTATCACAGCAGTGTGCATCTTTTCGTAGTGTTTCATCATCAAGTAGTGGACAATATGCAAAGATACCAGAAATTAATGTGAAAGAACAGAAAGCGATGCCAGAAGTGATAGAACAAAATGTGATCCCTAAATTAGAAGAGAATTTGCAGATAAATCCAGAGAAGCATGTAGTGTTAATACATGCAAATAAACCAGTTTAAATTATTGTGAAGTATTTCAAATTATTAATGCTATGTATTTTATTTAATAATACATTATAAGTTATATAAAAAGAATGTTGTTAATTTGTTGAGGTGAGTAGTGAAAAATAAATTAAACAAATATTTATCTTACCTTTGTGCTTTGGTTCAGATCGACTCAGAAGTGTGTGATAAAATTTCTCTATGGAAAACAACAAACATTAGTTTAATTATCATGACAGAAGGTTTTAATATTTGATGATATAACCTATTTTAAAATAATAAACCAAAGCATAAATGCTATTTACTGAAAAGGGGATATTTTGACTCCTAAATTCTTAAAACGGGCATATTTTTATTCAGAAATCTCTAAGTGACACATTATTTTCATCTTCAAAAGGGTAATGAATACTCAAATAGTTAGTAGAATATAATAATAGTTAGTAGATTCTAATAATGGTTTCACACAAGATGTGGTTTGTTAGATAACCACTATTTATAATGTGAAAAAATATAGAAGCAAACAAAACAACATCCTAATTTAAAAATTATAATCAACAATTCAACGTGTTAAAATACACGACTGTTCAATCATAAAATTATCTTCAACAAAATTAATCACAAGAAATAACTATACGGGATGGTAAATAGTAATAATGACAATAAATAACCAACACACAAGATGGTAGATATTAATAATGAAACACGATATCATCTATCAATACTCTCATTAAGTTTCTTCTTGTAGTCAATTTAATTATTTTTTTCAAAATAAACAAGACCAACTAAAGTGAGGGATGACCTACAATAAGTTATAATGAGCTACAATGAGTTAACCCAACATACAATGAGTTAGAATGAGTTAAAATTGGCCTACAATATGTCAAAATGCCCTAAAATAAGTTACAACTAGTTAAAGTCACTCACAATGAGCAACAATCACCTAATTTAAAGGAAGAAAATTTCCGTTTCTTGGATTGTTGTTTTTTGGCAAATTTGTTATGTTATTTAATGTTATTTTCCCCAGAAACAATTAGATATGTAAAGACATATAAGTAAGTACTATCAATTCCCTCTAGCATCATATAAAGCCTCAAGACTCTCTTGTTTGGGATATAGATAACACGACCGGTAATGTTAACAATGTATTCCTCAACTATGAATTAATCAAGAACAATCTTAATGATGTTAATATCAAGCACCATTCCCACATCGTTGAAATTTAAATTATCCCTCCTGTAATAAATGTCCCTCGTCTCAACCCACAATCTAATTAGAACAAAAAAAGAAATTGTTTTAAAAAGGATCAGCCACATGTCCCCAGTGCCGACATCATCAAAATGCAATTCACTCATCTAAGAAATCATTTTGATCATGGTTGGTCAAGATATGATTAAGACATAAAAATATAGTATTTTACAATGTAGAACAGCACTTTTTAGGTTCCTTCTATTCGTTAGATTTTCAATGCTAAAGTTGGCATATATTTGTAGCATTTTTTGTTCTTAGCAACAATTATTAACTTTTTAGGGAGAATGGCACTAATTTCAGCTATGATGTCATGTGAGGGGAAGAAATCTGCTGACAAAATTTATTTTTAATAACTTTGCAATTGCTTGATGAAAAGTTATGAAACTTTGTACATTTGTAGATGTTATCAAGAGTAGTCTGCATTGCAAATGTGAAGTTTATTGTGACGTCACAACACTAAAAAGTTATGAATGCTATGAATTTGCCAACTTTAATATTGAATACCTCAGAAACAGGAAGCCTTTTCAAAAATAAAGTGGTGTTCCTAATTTTTGAAACTCTATAGTCATGAAAAGTTTGACCAAACTTCTCCTTTAAATAAAATTATAATACATGGCATCAAGCAGTTGGAGTTTGTGCATGCATACACATATATGTCTTGATGAACAGCAAATCACTAGCTTTACATAATTAGCATAATTAATAACCATAAAAGTGAATTTATTATCAAGGGTATGATCTATAATTTGTTTTTGTTTATTTCACTTTTATATATAGAATTCTTTATCAATGAGTATTGTATATTTTAAACAAGCTAGCAACTCGCTGTTGATCTATTACAAATAACGGTTGTTTCATGTTTCATGTATTTTATAACATTCTGTTTGCATGTATACCTTCTTCTGACCTTCTCTTTCGAATGAAATCTTCAGATGATGGTTTTTTCTCAAATACTTCACTGAAACTGTCTTCATCATCTTCATCTAGAAAGTAAAGAAAAAATATTTTTAGTTCTTCTTCTTCTTCATTGATTTGGAAATATTTCAATAAAAAGTTTGTCAAAATATAGAAACACAAGAATAACAACAACTATAGCACACAAAATTAAGAATGACCATATATACATATATGAACTGTTTCATGGTGCCATCCCCCTAAAGTAGGTTTGGATAATTGTTCTTAGAAATAATGGTGGAGAAATTTGTACTGTATGGGGGGCCAAGTGAAAAAAATTTATAACAGGGATCTTGCTGCTAAAATCTAGAGAGGTGATTAAAAGCTTTAAATTTATTATCCTGACTTGGCATCTGTTAATTTGTTGTAAACATGGCAAAGGAACTTTATACTAGCTGAACTAAATCAACAAATTTTATACTATGTTTATTTAGTAACAACCTGAAACTACTTTCACCAACAGTCCCTAGAGCTTAGGGAATGTGGGAAAGATGTTTATGAACAACAAATGTCTCTGAAAGTCGTCAAAATTTTACTACCTTAATCGTGATAATTTCCCAAGTGAATTTTGGGGGCTTTTCACGGTTATTTATTTTCACAAATTTGTTATGACTTAGTTTTTCATGTGTATATACTTGTTTTCACAAATTTCAAACAATTTTCTGAACAAACTTTATCTTGGTAAACACTTATTATATAATGTTAGAAATCCTTGAAACTGTCAAATGCATATTTTCTATTGTCTATCGGTGGATCCCATTTCTTTTTCTACCTCTTGGTTTTTTTGGTTTTTTGCTTTTAAGAGAAAATTTTGTAGGTACTTATTTTTGCAAATTTGATTTTTTTCATGAAATTCGCAAAAATAAGTACGCAAAAAAATTAGTAATAATAACGTATATTCACTGAACTGCCCTTTATATAATTTCTGATGAATTTTATTTTTACTTGGTGTAATTTATTTACTTCTATGGCAATTTAAGGAAGCTTTTTCCCCACCTCCCTGACTGCTTGACTATATTGTATGTCACATTTTGTTGTTTAAAAAACAGTCTTTTCTTCAATATCTACCATTGATTGAAGTAAGTTAGTTGACAAACTGAATGCTATGTTGATTCCATAATTACACAGTTCTATGGATTGGGGGATGGGTTAACTCATTAGATTAATTCATTGGAGGGAGTACAATGCTTTTTAGGTACTGACCCCTCACAACACCTTGTTGCTGATGAGGGTATAAATGTTGTGTTTACAATGCAAAATCAACACAGCATCAGTTAAATGAAGTTAAGGTAAAAAAAATATAAACAAACACAATCAGATCTCAGTGCACAATAATAAGTTTCTTATAATTCAATAGGTAGAAGTAAACCATGTGTATTTAGTTGCTGTTCTAGTAATAATACTAATATAAAATGTTTGCACCTTCATGTCTAGTGGAAAATCATTGTGAAAAGTAAAATTAAACAAGAAGACTGACATCTCGAACATTTGCCTTACACAATCAGGATTGTGCTCACTTGGTTATAGTGAATCACTGGCACTAACTGAGCTAATTGTTACATTTAAAAGATGAACATCATAAAATTTTCTGTAAATAATTTTTCACTCTTCAATTTCAACCCATTTTTATTTAGTCATTTTCATGTTATTTCTGTGAATATGTAGGCAAGTGATAATCATCAGGTGAAAGACTTCAAAGTTCAGACAAGTGAACAATCATAATATCATCATCATCATCATTTACATTTTATGTCTATTTTCCATGCTAGCATGGGTTAGATGGGTTTACCTAATGGCCTTCCTCCACTCCAACCTATCCAGTGCAAGGTCTGCACAGATGTTTTTCGCCCTAAGTTCACATCTCACAACCTGGTCCCAAGTCTTACGAGGTCTGCCCCTACCTCTATGGCCCTCAACAACAATATTCCTGCACTTCTTAACCCAACAGCCATCATCCATCCATTCAACATGCCCAAACCACCTTAACTGGTGCCTTCGTATACATTCTCTAATGGATACAAGCCCCAAACATGCTCTTAACTCATCAGAAGATATTCTATCCTTTAATGTCACATTACACATCCATCTAATCATCATCATGTCATTTTGCTCCAACCTGACCAAGTCTTCTTCTCTAACTGCCCACGTTTCTCCAGCATAAATAAAGACACTACGAACACATGCCTGATAGAATGACCCTTTACTCAGGAGGGAGAAACCCTTAGTTGTCAAGAAAGGCAGAAGTTCTCGTAACTTCTTCCATTCACACCTTATTCTAGTCAAGATGCTCTCTTCCGCACCGCCTCCAACACTTATCATGTCCCCAAGGTAACAGAACTTATCTACAACCTCTAATTCCTCGTTACCTATCATAAGTGGTTCTGGGGGTTGTCTGTCCAGATGTGTGACCTCTCCTCAGCGAGCTACTTAGTGGCATAAACCTCAGACTTAGCTTTATGCTTTGCTTCAAGATAGTCCTCCTTACTACCACCTGCCCTCCAGGCCTTCCACAGCCTCCTCTTCTCCTTAATAGCCACACTCACTTTGTCATTCCACCACCAAGTCTCGCGCTGTCTTACTGGACCCTTGGTCTTGCCACATACCATCAGTAGCCCCAAGGAAACACTCTTTCAGACACATCCACTTATCATCAACAGAATTCCCCTTCTGTCTACTCTCAAGGCTGCACTTAACAACAGCACTAAAATCTTGCCTGGCCTCAGCTTCCTTCAGCTTCCAAATCTTGCGCCTGGGAATGAAAGGCTTCTTCGCTTCTCTGATAGCTTTCAGAGTCAGATCACAAGTGACTAGTCTGTGCTGTAAGGCGACCTCCTCCCCAGGGATAACCTTCACATCCTTAACAGGCCTCATAATGTTCTTCCTTAACAGTATGTAATCAATCTGGCTGACGTTGTTACCAGATTGGTATGTAATAAGTCTACTATCTCTCTTGCAGAACATACTGTTAGCCACCACCATTTCAGTCGCATCACAAAACTCACGTATTCTCTCCCCCTCAGTGTTACGAGTTCCAAATCCTCTTCCACCATGTACACCCTCATAACCAACTGAAGCCTTCCCTACATGTCCACTTAGGTCTCCTGCTATGATCACTAATTCTTTTGCATTAAATTTGGGAGTCATAGCCAGGAGCTCATCATAGAACTTGTGTTTAACACTATCCTCTAATCCCTTCGGCATATGCCGAAACCACTGCAAGTACAGTCTGTCCAACTAGGAGCTTGATAATCATTATCCTGCTATTGGACCCTATTAACATCAATAACCTTTTCTACCCACTTCTCAGCAAGAAGTACAACAACTCCCCCAGTTCCATCTGAATTACCAACCCAGAAAAATGTATAAATACTATCCTTGCCTACAATCTTCCTCACACTGGCACCTCTCCACCTGTGCTCCTGGATACAGCAAAGATCAATACCTCTCCTAGTGAGGGTCTCCACAATCTCACCTGATTTCCCTCTAATAGTGCCAACATTCAGAGTCGTGACTCTGAATTTCACTGTTTCGTCTACTGTGTGTTGGTGCAATAGCTTGTTAATGGTCTGGGGATGCTCACACCGTACAACATCCCTACCGTGCGCAACACCTTCACTATCTGTTCCGGTCCCGTTAACGCAGTTGTGTTTAGAATTTAGAATGGCCATCATGAGTTAATTGAAGCATGGTTTTATTGGACCAGATGCCCTTCCTGACATCCAACCTGTTCACAGCACAGGAAACGGGGTGTTTTTATCATGACACTATCATTAGGCAGGCTACCAGCCAAGGTTCAAGGGCCCTCCCTACCTGCCTTGGATTAACATCAGAGTTACCTTCTCTTAGGTAGAATACCAGCCAAGGTTCAAAGGCTCTACCTGCCCTGGATTTACATCAGAGTTACCTTCTCCTAGATGGATTGCCTTCACTAAGGCTAAGGCCATCTTTTTTAAATTTATATCACAGTAGTAAATTTACATCTGATGATGTGCATAGACATAAACCTAACCAGCTTGGTACTAGTGAGATAATGAGAAAAAGGTCAGCAGTAATTTTTCAGGGAATTTTTAACATTTTTAACATTTGCTAATATCTCAGGAACTAGAGGCTTAAATTTTTCAAACAATAACTGTTCTTTCTCATGGTCTCACTGGGGTGAGGTGGTTGGTATCAACAGATTTTCTCTACAATGATACTCAAAATTTAGGCAGGGATGCATCAAGTCACTTGAAGTAAAGTGGGAAAACGAGGTTCCAGATCCTGGACTATTTCACAAGAAGTATTGTAGGCCAATTGATCTGACCAATGATGAGAGAAATATATCTTGAAACATAATTATGTTACAGTACTGCTATAAGGTGCCCTGACATCCGAACCTAACCGAAACCGGACCTATACCGCTCCGAAACTGAACCGAAACCGAACCGGATCAATCACATCGTAAACCGAAACAATAATAGAACCGAATTACGTCATTCAAGATAATCGTTTTTTACTAAGAGAGAACCAAAACTACCTACCGTAATTATTACGCAATGTTAGAAATTAACAACAAACGTTTCCATTTCCATTTCAAAGCATGTGTCTTTATTAAAATATAGATCACAAGAGCACTAAGCGTCCGAAAAATACGCATCCTATTCTCCTAACAAATAAATAAATTTTTTCTTATTCTACAAATTTTGTTATGGCTTTTGTTTCTTGTTCAATTTTTTTTCCCACCTGACTGATTTTTCCTTCCTTCAAATTAAAAGA
>JANTOQ010606789.1:0-10574 GCA_027564595.1 Bythotiara depressa
CAATTTCGTAGCACTTGTGGCACTTGCTTTTTGAATTTTTGGCGCTTTGTCCCATTATACTATGGCCAAGATTGTAGCCTCTAGCTAAAACCTACTTAAGCCACTAAGAAAGTAGAAAAATAAAATAAAAATAATTTAGTAATAAAGAAAATAAGTAAGAATATAAAAAGTAATGTTCTTACAACAAACAGCAACTATTTCTTATCTCCTTCTTCTTGAAATAGTTGGAGTCAGGCATATTTTTACTATAAAGATTCAGAGCCCATATAAACACGTTTGTACCTCAAGAAAAAAAATGCTGGCTGAAAAAAAAAAATGCTGACTGCATTGTTAGACAATGTTCTTCTCTAATAAATAAAGTGAACATGAAGATGCTTTTGAACATTTTTCTTTACATTTTTACAAGCCTTTCCATTTTTACAAGCTAACCTCCCCCCAGAAACTAAACCAAATATAAAGTAGGAGAATAAGAAAGTTATATTGGCCTCCTGATTAACATAAGTCACAACCTCGCTTGTTTTGATTACACCAATCAAGCCTCAAATAATCCTAGATATACGAAACAAAACAAACAAGGTGCAAGATTTAACAAAGTGGTATTCCGCAACAGATATATATGAAAGTGTTCAACACAATAATATAAATTAATAGCTACTTACGAAAATTTCTAGGAGCTCTGTAAACAGTCACTGTTAGTGTACTTTACTAAATTAACTGAAGCCAAAACAGCGCTACAACCTTGGAAGTAAAAGATTTCTTTTTTTCAACTCATCCAACGAGTTCTCTACTTGCTTGTATTTATTTCAATTTACACTTCCCTCTACGAAACGTTTCTTTAATGTTATGCTATTTGTTTAACGAGAAAGTTACGTTTAAGCAGAAAGTTACGTTTCCGGATTTATAATTCATGAACGTATAATTAATATTTTGATTTAATTGCTTACATCAAAAACATTTTTAATTACTTTACAAAACACAATACTTTTAAATGGAGATTAAGTTTCCTGAGACGTTCGTTAACGCACATCTATAATTTACACTGATCCCAACGCGTCTTCAATCTTGGATAGACTTAGCAATAATTATTTGATTTTAGGCGCTATTCATGGTCTACCATTTTTTCCCTCGACAAGAACTGGAGTTGATGGTGACAAGAAGTTGTTAAGCTCGAAAACACCAGCGTTTCTTTCAAACAGCAGTGTTTCTTTTGAGAAAAACGTCAAAAATTGTTTCCTTCGAGAAAAACGTCGAGAACGTCGAAAAACGTCGAAAATTATTTTCTTGTTTAAAACGTCACAAAGGTGGCCTTGCGTTCTTTTATCAATCGGATTACAACTCAACGGTCCATAGCAAACTAAATAAACAAATAAACAAACAAACAAACAAACAAACAAACAAATAAATAAATTGAGCAGTGTTTGAAAATCAGAAAAATAAGTTGAAAAGCTTGGTATGTAATAATAATAATGAAACCAGGAGTTTGGAGTATTTTATTTTTTTATTTTTTTTATTTCTCCATTATTTATAGTCGGTGATTTACCAGTCATATTTACAATAAATACACTATTTATACCGACTTAAAAGTGAGGGACACTTCTCTTGTCTCATAATTCCATCATTCTGGACCTTTTAACCTCCTGTCCGTGAATTAAGATACATTTCTTTGATAAGGAAATGGAAGTATTTGATCCTACCAGGTTTTACGTTAACACATGCCTCATTCTTTTTTCTGGACACCTATATGAAAGTGGCAACATGCCTAAAATAATTACCAAATATTTTATCCAGGATTGTGTACATGTCATTGCGTTTATGTTAGTAGATTTTGCTTAAGCAAAGAAGGAAGTATAAACGTTAGTTCCGCCTACCAATTGCGTCTGCCTCCTCCTCCCTCCTATAAATCTCTCTGTATAATCTCTGTGAACAAGTTTGTCATTTCCCGTTTGTTTCCATAGCTATCAAAAATTAAGTACATTAATATAGAAGGAATGCGTGACGCGTAATGCGTCGTAATACGGCAGTGTTTTCATTAGTAAAGAAATGATGTGGGTTATTATGAAATTATCAGAAGCAGTCAGCATAACTGTCTAAGAACTGTCTACGTCAGCAAGTATGTTCCTTGAGGTAATCCAGAAAACATTTCAAACCTCCTTAGAACACATCTATTTATTCAACAGGAAGCAGAGACAATTCACTTAGAACAGCTCTTTTACCTGGAAAGATACATTTTCTCTTAGAGCAACTAACTTTGACAGGGGGCCAGAAAAAGTATTTGCTATGACTGTAAATTTAACAGCAACCTTTATCAGAAAAGAGATATGTTCTCTTAGAACACTAATATCTGCTAAGGCGCAAGAGGTCAGAAAAAGTACCTCTCTTAGACAGCTCAATTTTCCAGCACTGACAACACCTTCGTTGGCAAACAAAAGAAATATCAGGATTTCTAAAAACTTGTATAACCATACATTCACCTCTACTGAACAGCAGTAACCTTGGTAACCTTGTTCTTTTAGAACACTGATATTTGCTAAGAGGTCAGAAGAAGTACCTCTCTTAGAACAGCTCTATTTGAATGCATATTTGATGCCATGAACAACAGCTCAATTCAGGAGAACCAAATTCATTATTTTTCTAGAGGAAGCTCGATTTTCCAGCACTAACCTATCTCTAGAAAAACTCCGTTAGCTTCCTACTGGCGGTCTGTCCGAAATATATTATGCATAGGCAAACTTCCTGGTTCTAGTAGATTTTTCATCGGGAAACATACGTTAAATGGTTAGAGTTTTGATTTTTCACGATATCTCTAATCTTCATAAGCTTATTCAAGACTATTTCCACTATTTCCAGAGGTAGGGTTCGTGAATAAATTTTGCGAAAACTTCATGACTTGTGTGGGGATTTTCTTAGAATTCAGTATGACTTGTAAACTTAAATAAGAATGTATATTATTAAAGTTCCAAGAACAAACGAAGAAGTCTCTTAAGTACATAAGATTATTTTCTTCTCAATTAATATAAAAATTAGTGGAAAGTGACACGATATCGTAACGATATTCAATGCCAATTAACGCACCCTCGTCCTCAGAGCTTTTTTCCTTTACTACATCTATCACGCACATTTGCTATGTTTCCTCTTCTCCATGTCTTTCATGTCGAAGATTCTAAAATGCTACATTAGCAATATTATATTTAATTCATGCGACTTCGTATTATCCAATCAAATAGCAAAACTTAATAAGCTATAGCAGGGCTTTTTTTCATACCAAAAAAGGAAAACAAGCTCTGGGGACGAGGGCACAATTAAAGGTTTTTATTAATTGAATGAAATTATCAGATATTTACGGGAATTAAATTCACACGACGTCAGGAATTAAATTGGAATGGCGTCACTCCAAAATTTTCTACTGATTTCTATAAAAAACTAATTTGAATTTTTTTTTCCTTATATAAAAGCAAACGTATGCTGAAAGTTTGAGAAGAGACAGACAAACAATGTTTACGCCATTCATAGTTAATTGTTTGTTCATAATCTATTTCTAATTAAATTCCACGATGCAGAATGCTGTGATTATTCGATTATTTCTTCAAACTTATAGTTTATACACGTTTTTTTCTTTCTTTATACTTTATCTCTTTCAAATAACGAATCTACGAACTACAGTTTATATAAAGAAACAGGTTGTTTTGATGTCGGAATGTTTATTTTATAACGTTCATTCATTATATAACGGTTCCAGCTGGCATTGTGATTAAATATCTGCCAGTTATTTTTAAATTCTAAAGAGCCTGTTACATACGTTGGCCGAGAAGTGCAACAAAAACTAAAAAAAAGTACCTACCAAAATAAAAAACTGCCTACAGGAAAAAATAAATACCTACAGAAATTAAAAAAGTACCTACCAAAATAAAAAAGTACCTACTGAAATAAAAAAGTACCTACAAAAATAAATAAACGGGGACTGGTTCGAGCGCGCTTTTCGCTCGTGGTGTACTTTGGCGCGAACATTCGTTAAGATGGCAGGTTAAATTTTCCACAAAAAGGACGACCATCTTAGAATTATCGGAGAAGAAAGAATTCACAACAATTTCGATTTAAAACCAAGAAAATGACCGTTTTAGCTACGTTTTTTTTTAGACAATCCGACAAAGCAATAGGCCAGCTACGTATGTTGAAAAGAACTAAGCTGTAGCTTATTTACCGATATTTACCAGCATCAAAAACAGAGGGCGCCCGCGGTAGTTTTGATGTTTTTGTTCAGCTGTTTTTAAGCCGTTAGATTTTCTTTTTTTTTTTACCTAGTAGCTTAGACTAGTTAGTTTTATTGAGTCCATGAAGTCATTTTGGTTAGCTGGCTAAACATTTTGAGAAATTAGCAGAAAACTGCCGTTTTACATGTAGCTCACCTGTGGAACTACTACTCATGGAGTGAAGTTAATTTTTATCATCAGTAGTAGGAAGGTGTAGCTACCTATCATAGTCGAAGTCTGTGAAATAGGGTTAAGCTAGAAAATCCTAGTGACAGCGTTTATAAGCTAGGAAATCGCAGTAGCTGTACTAAAAAGTCACTTTTTACAGCTCTTTTAAGCTAGCAAATCGTAGTAGCGGTCATAGAATATCATTCTAGACAGCTAGTTTAATCCATAAACTTGTAGTAACGGCCGTAAAATGTCACTCGTAATAGCTTTATTTAAGCTAGTAAATCGTAGTAGTGCGGTAAAAAGTCACCCGTGATAGCTTTTTTAAGGTAGAAAATCGTAGTAGCTGCAGTAAAAAGTCACTCGTCACAGCTTTTTAAGCTAGAAAATTGTAGTAACGGCCGTAAAATATCACTCGTGATAGCTTTTTTAAGGTAGCAGAATACCCTAATTCGTACCAGATTTACTGTATTATATTTAATTAAATACAATTTAAATCCAAAAAACGTTTTAAAGGTTTTGTAGAGTAAAGGTTAAGCTTTCCAAAAATATATGTTATAGTCAAAGAGCAATTATGGGTCATGTTATGTTATGAACATCTAGATGATGTTATTTTAAAGAACATAGAAAACGAATGATTGGCCTTTTTTAAAAAGTAATACCCAACCATATAATAACGATAAACTGCACGGCGGAATGCATGACCAGCCGTCAGACTACATAATTCGATCTGTCTCATAATTTACTATCTTGTTTGTTTATACGGGTCTCGATGACCCAACGTATTTTCTCGATTAACCATAACAATCAACCAGGAAATCGCCCCCCTCCCCCCAAATCGCCCCCCAAAAACCTTATATTTTCCTCTTTCTAGAGCGCCAACTCCTTGCCATCTTAATTTTTCCCTGATATTTCTGCATACATTGAAGCACATTTGTGTTAGCAAAAGAACAGTGCCCGTGATTTTTTATTTTCCAACTAGTTTGGTTAGTAATTATTTGTGTGTGTTTTACCTTACTTAGCCACATCCTTTTATTGTGAATTACACCGTGTAACTTGGCAATCAAAGAGAATAAATAGATTCGTGTGCACAGCTTTGTTCGTTAAAGATTTTTAAAGGAAACCAACAATTTCTTAAAGAGTTGTAGCTCTTAGAGTAAAACAGGGTAGTTGCCTTGTGAACAAAATTTTATTTCACCCTGATAATAACGATAAAAACTTTGCCTTTAAACTCCTTTTAGTATTATTAAAAGCTGATTAATTAAATTATATATATGCCACATGTTTTATGCGACGCAAAATATATATGACGTATTGAAGACAGCTTGTAAGGATTAACGTTATTCATAACGTTTAAAGGCTTGTTAAATTTTGTGTATTCAATTAAAATGACACACTCAAAGTTATTATTTCTTTGCTTAGTATGCCCAGAAAAAACGTTTTCTCACAGCAAAACGTTTTTATCATAATTTGTAAGCACATGTTTGTTGAAATACGAAAAAACATTTTTCCCATTCTGATAGGGTACTCTGCTACCTTAAGCTAGAAAATGTTATGCGCTGCAGTAAAATGTCACACGTGACTTTTACGCCTATTAACTACGATTTTCTAGCTTTAGAAACTTATCGTGTATAACTTTTTACAGCCATTACTGCGACTTTCTGACACTTCAAAATAGTACTTTATTTATTTATTTATTTTTATTATTATGTATTTTAGTGTATTTTTAAAGTGAGTTAATATTGTAATTTAATGTTCTTGAAATAAAAATAAAAATACAAAACAAAAACAAACACTACAAAGCTATGGTGCGTGCGTAACAGACAATTTTATTTGCTTTTAAAAGTATATAGCTGAATGTCAAGGCTTTGGAAATCCAGCTGAATTACCGTAAATTATGTTTTAAAATTTTTATATTCAATGGAAAAATTCTAAAAAGAAAGGCATATTGAGAAGGATAAAAGGCGTTTCCTTTATTATTTACTTTTGGTTCATATTAGGAGGTACAACCTGTTTATTTATAATGTAATTCATGGAATTCGTGTTCTAGGTTCTTCCTTCATTGCTTTTATAAACAACTGTTTCTAACATAAAACAAACGAAATTTCTTAAGACGGACATACACTATCATATTTTATGTGATCAAAGTGTGTGTTCAGACATAATTTGGTAGTATGTATACCGGTCAAACATAATTTGGTAGTGTATATACCGGTCAAACATAATTTTGTAGTGTATATACCGGTAAAACATAATTTAGTAGTGTGTATACCGGTCAAACATAATTTCATAATGTGGTAGTGTGTATACCGGTCAAACATTTATAGACTGCCTTAATCCTATTACCCTGGGATTTTTGGAACCCTGTAACCCTTGGGGGAGAGGCCTTAAAGTGCCCGCGGCTTATAAATTCTAAACTACTGGTCCTAATTACATGAAACTTGGTACACACATAGAACAACTCAATACCAACACAGTGATGTTATAATATTTAATTCACGACGTCATCAGTACCTGTTATGACGTCATTTATAACACTAGGGTCGGAATTTTTGGTGCAATTTGTAGGAAACAATTTGTTTTTAAACACAAGTCTTTCAATGTAACAATACTACAAAATATGTACAAAAAAATCCAATATAAAGGTATGCACCTAATTGGCCTAAAATTAAGACCTCATTGGTTAGGAGAATTTGCAATTTGATAAGAAACCATAAAGCAGGCATCTAGCTTTTTTGAATATGTTGAATGAAAAACTTATGGACGCTATTATGAAGTTAGAGTTCTTCCAAATGAAGTACCTGTTAGTATATTCCAAAGAAAATGTAGGGAGAATATACTAATTGATCAATAACTTGCCTACTGATTGCATGAAGCACATGCAAAATCTGGTCTGCATTTTAGAGCATTGATCTGCACAATGACCTCTAACTACCTAGATACTTTATTTTTACAATAACTGTTACTACTTGCCATAATAAGTAATTCAATTGAAAGAATAATAACAACAACAAAATCTGTAAAATTTACCCCCAGAAAAACAACTCCGAAAAATATAATTTTTTTTTTGATGCCGAATGTACAGTAAAAGTTAGGAAAAGTTACAAAATTTCAGCACCAAAGGGCAAGCGGAAAAAAAGTTACGCTAAATTAAAAATGCGGCGGACTCCAGCTCCCCCCCCCACCCCGGGCTAATAGGGTTAAATCTATTTTCTTCAGTTTGAATACCAGCTAATCCTATTAGTCCCTATTATATTCATCATACGCGATTTTGTGTACATCAAATAAATGCTTGTTCGCCTTTAAAAAGATTCTTCACAAAACAAAAATAATCAAACTTTATGCGGCAAAATCCGTATCTAAATTTGTGATGCGGGCAGATGACTATGAACGAACAATTAATTATGATTATCCTTACAGATGTTTAAAATATTACTATTTACTCGAAAAGGAGGCGAGATAGGAGCAACTAAACGAAGTAGGTTTTGACTGTGAACATATCATCGAATCTTTTAATGCATAAAGCATACCTCCTGTTATATTAAAATACCCATTGGAAAGCATACCTCCTGTTATATTAAAATACCCATTGGTTGGAAATCGTTATAATTTATTGAGGAACCAGCGGGTCTTATAAGCTTTTACCAAATTTATTTTACATTATATTTCCAATAATTTACCGCCTAGAAAAATAGCACAGAAAATAGCAAAGAAATGACAAATGATTTGGTTCCTTTCTAGGGGAACTATGCATTAAAAGGTTAAAACGTTATTTTTATATGACATATGGACGTCATTTTTATATAACATATGGACGTCATTTTTATATAACATATGGACCTTATTTTTATGACATATGGACATGAAATATTCCGTATAATCATACTTTTAAGTCTTTAATGACTGGATTATGAAGTTAGATCGCCGCCAAAATTCAATCCTCAAGTCGAGTGGTCGTAACACATGTCGGTTCGTAATCCATAATAGTCCGTAACTCAAGTCGACTCGTAAACCAAGTCGACTCGTTAATTAACTTGATTGTGTCCGTACCATGACTCACTAACACGGTATCACTATTTCAGTGCGCGGTTACATGAAGGATTAGCGGGGAAACTAACGGATTGCGATTCAGAATAAAAATTTGCAAACAAAACGCTATAAATTTTACGTTCTTGACGTATTGAGCTGTTCTGAAGGCCAGATTTTTCTTTCCTGGCAAATTGAGCTGTTCTATGAGTAGTATTAAAAATTCAATTACTGTTCTAAGAAAAGGACCTCTTTCCTGGCAAATTGAGTTGTTCAAAGAGCATAATCCATGCTTCCTGGGAAAGAGGTGTTCTATAGGGATATTCCGCTGATTTTTCTGGCTGCATTAGAGGACTTACAATCTGCTCATAATATCTGTGGGAAAAGTGCCAAAAATTCAAAACTCAAATTCTACAAGTGCTGCGCGAAATTGTCTATTGATATAACTAGAGAACGAATTAAACTTTTCCAGTTTACAAATGACTTAAGATGTGCGGATCTTAGGTACTTTGGCAGAGAAGTGACTGTGGCTATGCAACACGGTTGGACAAGGGGAGTCGTCTCGTTATGCTCCTAATTGGTCCATTTGAGGACTTTTATGACGTACATAAAATGTGTAAATCAGTGAAATAAGGACAATTTCGGGTGTTTTTCAGTAAACCACAGTGGCACATGCCAGCTTCCCACCAACACTTAACCCCAATGTCATGCAGTGTACACGTGAATGGATAAAGGTGCTAACACGCGAATCAGCATAAAACGCCAAAAGTCCAATAATTAATGACCAAGATTGTAGAAAGTGAGTGGTTTGTCTAATGCACCAAACAAAGATACTTCATTGGTTGAAGATTTCTCGTACTTATATTTTCGTTAATACGACGTCACTTTTCACCAATTTTACATTGACCATATGTGGTAAAATGAGTTGTAAAAATAACACAAATATTCACCAGAAATAAGGATATTCATTCTATGAAAAAACTGATTCTTATATATACTCAACTCATAATAAATATGTTATTACACTGGTGTGTATTTTATTGACCAACGAAACATTGATTGAAAACCGGAAAGAAAGTGATAATTGCGAGTAAATTATTTTTACTTTGACAAATAATGCATACGCATACCAGAAAACAAATTGATTTCAGGTATCTACCTTAAGCGTGTATTTTACAGAATCAAAATCAATTTTTGTATTTCACAGACCACCTGAAAAGTAACGAGGAATATAGAAAATTATATTTTTTATTCGAAAAATGTAATAAAAGCTAAAATGGAGCAAAACCATTTCAGCGCCAATACTAAGTTATCTTGATTAAATAACGGTTTTTATATTTCACAGACCAAATCAACACATAAAGTTATTTTGCGGACCTAATTTAAATAATGGGATGTGATGAAGTGGTGAAGAATAGAGAAATCAATATAATAAAAACTAAAGTGAAAAATAAAAACGAAACCCATGTGTAAATTTATCACGATCAAGTAAAAATGTATAAGACATTTCACAGACCAAAAAACACATCTAAATCAAGTCATAAAATTATTTTAAGATACAGACGTAGTTTCAATATAATAACACAGAATTCACTAGGGTAAACTCTAACTATTTTTATTTGCACATATGTATGGTTTATATTTAAAACAGGAAATAAATTGACTAAGGCGGTTCCTATAGAAAAAAACTGATTTCTCGGACGAGACATTTGCATGGCAAAATTTATGTTTAAAAAATTGTTAAACTACCAATTATAAAAACTGAATATGCTATAAAGTCGTTTTATTTCATGAGTGCTAAACTTTGCAACATGCTACCAACAAATATAAGGGGAGTTGATAACACTTCAAAATTTAAAGATGCCCTGAAAGAGTATTTCAAGTACATAATTATGTTTATTAACTTTTAAACATTGTATATATACATATTGTATATGTTTTTACTCTAGATAACCCATTTTTAAACCTATTATATATATGCTTTTGCTCTAGCTAACCCATTTTTACACCTATTATATATATGTTTTCACTCTAGCTAACCCATTTTTAAACCTATTATATATATGTTTTCACACTAGCTAACCCATTTTTAAACCTATTATATATATGTTTTTACTCTAACTAACCCATTTT
>JANTOQ010606900.1:0-10574 GCA_027564595.1 Bythotiara depressa
TGGTCTTAATTTTTTTAGCAGCATAATATGGGATATAATTAAAAGAAATTTATTTTGACGTTAATTCCCCTTTAAGTAGTTTTTATGACAAATTATGTAAATGAAATCTTTTAACATGGTTCTCCTATGTTCTCGAAGTTTTCACTTAGGTTTAAGAGAGTTAGTATAGCATGGTAGAAGCATTTTCTTTTTTATACAAAGTAAATTAATTTATTTTGTTATTATTTTATTGTTACTTATACTCTTCAAAAATTCACCATAGTTATACATTTTACTGCTTAAAAGTGAATCTTATTATCTTGTTTTCTGAACAGCTAAAGCAGGGAGGTGTTTGGTGTTCACTGCTAACCAGCAAGCGTATCCAACATGTAGTACAAAGCGTGTGACCAAGTATTTATATACAACAATATATTTAAGAACATAAGCACTCTGAAGCTTGCTACAAAACTAGTTGTTATTCCTTAAGATTCGTATAACAACTAATATAATCTGAGTAAATATCATTACATGTATGAAAACTCTTTGCTGGCAATTGTTGTTGTTTTGTTGTTATGCATTTAAGGTACATTTTCTATGCTAGCAAAGGGTTACACGAATTATTTTACGTATACTTCCCAGTGGGCACATCATGGTAACAAAACAACGTTATCAACGTCTGTAATGTTTATTCGACGTTGAAAAGACGTTGTTTGACCATGATGTGCCCACTGGGTAGTAACAGTTCAGAAACATTTAATGAAGAACTTTCTAAAATCTCATAATGGTTGCAGTCAACATAAACTAACTCGGAATGTGACACATCTAACTACATAACATTTTCTCTTCCACCCACACAAAAAAACAATTACACTAACAATAAAATTATCTACAAAATACCTTGTACCTCTACAACATACCTCTAATCCTAAATGATAAAGGCCTCCCTTGGCAACAACAACAAACACAACAAATTAAATTACACAAAAGCATTGGTCTTCTCCAAAATTAAACATCCTAATGCGAACATACCTACTCAGGTCAATCTATTTTGCTTTATTTCAACCTCACTTAAATTATGGTATTATATTAAATTGGGCTGTGTCTCTCAATCCACCATACCTCTTATATTCACCCACGCGTATGTACAACGCACTTAGTACCACTTTCCAAAACAAATTAGAAAATAAGTTTAATCTCTAACACTGGAAAATCCTTTAGTGCAAATTAACTGAAGAATGAATCAATTTGATTTAACGGCAACTTAATCAATTTGATCTAACAGTAATTCAATCAAATATAAATATATAGAAAAAAATTTTAAAATAATAAATCCTCAATGTATCATCTAACATCTTTAAGAGCCCCTTGATCTTAAGAGTATTCTCTAGATCCTTGTGAAAATCTCACTTATATCAACTTAACTAATATAAGATAAAAATATCAAACGTATATATAAATGCGTACCTTAATGCGTATATATAATCGGGACCAAGGGCGTCTTGTGCCCACAGAATATAATCTATTGTGTATATTAACTTGTCTAGTTCTGTGGAAACAAGAGAACTTAAGGATTGTAGCACAGCTCTTTTATGATCCGTAAATAGATGCTCTTGAAGGCGTTACTAGCGCATGTGTAAGCATACAGACTGAGAGCGTGCTATAACCCATACACTCAAAGGTATGAATATGCGAGGTATAAGTGCGTGACATAACAATGAATGAGCGCAGCGTACCTTAAGCCTAAAGTATTATACTGAATAATGTAAGAAAATAGAAGTGCACAAGGATCTATGTTAGATGATACATTGAGGAGTTATTATTTTAAAATTGTTTTGTATATATATATTTGATTGAGTTACTGTTAGATCAAATTGATTAAGTTGCCGTTAAACCTGCTATACTAACTCTCTTAAAATTAAATGAAAACTTAAAGAACATTGGAAAGCCACGTTAAAAAATTTCATTCAAATAATGTGTCATAAAAACTACTTCAGATGCAAATTAGCTATAATTTTGATGAAAAAATTTAACATCCATCATCCAATTTATCACACTGCCTAGATGCCTGCATGCATACTTTTACAGATACCATTGTCACATCTTGATTTTTAATCAAGTGTTGAAATCCAAAGTTTTATCTATTCTCAACAAAATTAATTGGAAGGTAACGCATAATGTGACAACAAGAAAAAGGGAGTTTAATGTTTTTAATAAATTTCTTGTAAAACTTCAAATTCTTTCATTTTAATTAAAATGTTTGTTTCATATTTCAAGCCTTTTGTAACTAAATATACTACTTAATTTTTCCGTACGGGTGTGCACAAAACACAAATATGAAATTGTATTTTATTAAGGTTTCTTCAAGGAACATGTGATAGCTATATATTTCACATTATCCACGGTTTTACAAAGGCTCTATGGCAAAATGAAATTTTCTATGTAGCAAATCTCCCCTAATTCAATTTTAGGCCTTAAAAGATTTTGTCGGGCATCCTTAAGAGGTTAGAAATTAACTATTCACCAATTTCCACTGCCTACGGTTTTTTATCCCTGGTGTAGCATTGGACATCATGTTCAGGTAATGTTTATCCTCGTTGAACGTTTACAGCGATGCGATGAGTGCTACTCAAACTTGTGTGTCTTCCTCTCGCGCTAATGATCTGAAACTTTGCAGTACCCAAGACCAATCATATGAACATGTGCACAAAGAATAACCCATGCCGCTAATTATTTACATCGGAATTTATTGCTGCCTTTGTGAGCTTGAGCCCGGGTCTTATTGCGGAATTAAGCATCAAATCTACTCGATTTTGGGGAGATTCATGTGTACTAATTAACACTACCACATATGATATCAAAAATAGATTTTTTGGAGCTTAAATGAATCTTTGGCTACATTCATCATCCTCTCATACCAAATTGACAGAATTTCCCTGTTTTAAGCAATTTTAATAATTTTGATATGTAGGGGAGATTTGCTACTTTTTTATCAGATACAATAGGCCCGGTAAACAGTACCTATCGATAATATCGATAATAACTCTATTAGGAAAATACAAATACAAATAAAATAGAAGTAAGATATCAAAATAGTTTAACAAATTTAAAACAAGAAGTATCATTGTTATAAACTTCAACTAATGATAAAAGCAACAACAACCATTTAATAAATAATTTAAATATTAACAACAAATATGCAAAATAAGCAAGGATCCAAAAACATATTTCCCAAATAAATTTTTTTCCTTCACAGTGTACAACTCTCTATCGAAAATGTTTAACTAAAAACAGCAAGCACCAACTCAAGTTTATTCCCCTAACATTAAAATCACTGCACTATCACTGAATTAAAATCACTGCACTCTCACAGATGTTTCTATACACACTACCCCTTATAAAATAGTTTTTCAAGAAATTGGATGACCTAAAAAGCTTTTCTATGACCTAATTTCCCTAAACTATACCCCCAAATATAGGGAAGTACCTAAATTACCTTTGAGAAGTCCAAATATTAATCTAGCGAGTAGTCATTAAACATTAAATACCACAGCGCGAATTTAGTACAGACCTTTACAATTAGGAAATAGACCATTATTTAAAACATTTCAAGTAAACAAGTGTCACCTACATAGATAAAAAATTATTACTATCTCAGCCTCTTGATAATATCTAGAATGCTATCATTGTACCTCAAGCGATAAAAATGCTGTACGCGAAACCCTTTTAGCCAACTTACTAAACTAACTAATTTACATATCCTATCACTTCCTGACTGTCCCACAACCCTTAGTCTTTAATTTAATCTAGTATATGGCATTTTATATTCACGAGCGTATTTTTAATTGTACAAAGGGTATATAACATGAAATACGATACTACGACATTTTTGCCGTTAGTCGCCCTTCAGGGCACAAAATAAAATTTGTTATGTATATCTTAGGTACGTTGGTAGAGAAGTGATCGTGGCTATGTAGCACGATTGAACAATGGGAGTGGTCTTGCTATCCTTCTAATTGGTCTATTTTAGGTCTTTGTTACGTAATAACTTGTGTAGATCAGTCAAATAAGGACAATTTCGCATGTTTTTCAATAAATCACAATGTCGATCCTTCGCGTTTTCCCACCAACACCTAACCCAAATAGGCACGCGAAGAGAAAAGTATTAACACACGAATCAGTATAAAATGCCAAAAGTAATACTTTGTACAAAGTAAGGTTAAAAGAAGAAAAACGTCTTTAAAATAGATCATAAATAGTCAAACGAGCAAATAAAATAATAATTTCACGATATGCCAATTTAATTTTTTTTCATTTATTTTTTGCGAAAATTAGCAACTTTAAGATTCCTCGAAAATGATTGCAACTTATGTGAAATTCTAACATTTGATTTTATTATGTTATGAGTTACAGTGTTATATATATGCGTTATTTAGTTTTTTCATAAAATGTCCATGAGGCATATATTAACATGTCGTTCTTGTTTGTTAAAAATGTCTTCTCCATGATTGCTTGGGTCTACACGCTTCACCCAAGGTTTTGGCGTAGCTACTTTAAACATTTAAGGACATTGAATCATGGAGTCGGTGGAGACGGTACACAGCAGATTTTATGGCGTGCAGAGAATATGATAATCCCAAGTACAGTGAAGTTTTTAATTCTCCAATATGATACTAACAACATAGATCGGGATTATCCAGGAAATTCAAGGAGGAATTAGAATAATAGTAACTGGAATAATTACCTCGTGATCTGTATTGGTTGTATAGGAGAGACAAAATCATGAAAACTAATAATTCTATTATATATATCAGTTATGTCACTACAAGTTGAAATTATTTTATTTTATGGAGAAGGATACCGACCTGTCTCTGGAAAATGGGAAATTAAACGAAAATCTTTACTACACAGATCATTAACTTTTAATTGAGGCCGGCAATGAAAAGTTTGCAAAATCAAGATGTTTTCTCGTGTCATGGAAAATGAAGAAATTCCTCAATCATCTTTTCGTATTTGTGTTCCACCATTTGGACTTTTAATTAATATTTAAAACACATTCTAAATTCTTAAATACCTTTAAAAAATAATTTTTCTCTTCGCAAACGACCTTCTCCATATTGTTCTTTTCTCTCAACTGCAGTTGTCAAGACGTACTGAAAACAAACAGCATATTCTCGCTGTGCCGTATCCTGTTACCATCAGATTGTTTTCCTACCCGAGATAAGCGAAGCAAAAAATATTCCGTTATATGTAGAGTATTTGGTCACGTGGACACAGACGATGCCAGGGATGATTCTTCCGCTATCAGTTATAACAAAAAAGAAAACAGGCCCAGGGAACGAGCTTGCATGATGTGCCCACCGGGCTAGAAAGTCTACTTACGGCAGGACGATTCGTAACTTAGATATTGACGAGTCCAGTGATATTCATTTTGTTGCTAAGATTTTAGTTGCCGCAGGCGTCTTGAACCAGTAGGTGTATATTTAGTTGCGGATCCTACAATTGGATTGAGGTTATAATAGCTTCTGGATTTCTTATTGATATTTGTAACAAAAGGGCGTGCCATGGCTAGGTATATACTTATTATTATATTATATAATTTTTTTATTTGTCCTAAATATGTCATTAATTTTTTTATTTGTCCTAAATATTCCATAAAATTTTTTAATTGTCATAAATATGTATTGAATATAATAATAAGTAAACACATTAAAAATACTCTACAATTTTTATAAAGAACAGGCCTGAATACTTAGCATATTGGTATAACATGATGCGTACCCATGTTTGAAAATAGTATGAATCTGTTGAAACCCTTTTTGGTTATAACACTCTCATCCCTAACTGAGTCAGAGTGACTCATTTAAGTGAGTCAGGTTACGGTGCACTAGTGACCCACATAAGTGAGTCAGGATGACTAATGTAGGATGACTCGCTTTGCGGAGTCTGGATGACTTTAGATACCTTCCGTCACACAAAAAAAGTTGAACTCAAGTCTTTTCTATTCGCGTATCAAAATTAAATAAACCAATGTTCGTCTATGTTGGAAAAAACATTTTATCACCAAAAATGGCCTCTGATACACTGCACATGGAGCAGCAGTAAATCGTATCTAATCTTGATTTTATAGAGCTATTTAAACTGCCCAACAGCAGTCTCAGTTATATACGCAATATCCACAAAATGTTTATGACAATTCACAAAAATTCAGTCAAGAAAATCAAAAGGATTGGTGAGATGAACAAAGAGAAGCGGAGTTGAAACTGGCGGATGATGATTAAAGTGCAGAGGGGTGACAACGTCAATTTTTATAAAACAGCTTTCCTATTTTTAAAACTCTCCGGACACTGCTGTTTGTACCTCGGATAATGGTAGTGACCTCATGGACATTCCGACGTTTTAGATGGATACTTAGGCATGTGAGAGTATTAGACTCTTAACAATATGTTTCAAACCCAGAGATCATCTTACAAACTCCCAGGTACTTCTGAATACTTTATTGTGATATCATAACCCCCTCCCCTACTATACAGCATAAAACTGGAACAGCTCTCTGCAAAGATGAATAGATAAACTTTCCATTGCTAGTTGAACTCTGTGATACACACTTTTTTATAAGCAGGGAAAAAATTGACTCAATTATGTTCGTTATGCATACACTATAGTCATAAAATATGTGGGCAAACCTAGTTGTTTTGTCACTGCTAAAACGTCAAGTAAAAACAATTTTCTTTGCCTTTGATGTCTTTCATAAATTGATAACCGTTATCTTCTGCAATGAATGTTTTAACTGATCACTAAAGTTGGCAGATAGCATACCTGCAGTTAAGTTATTTGCTTTAACTTTCTTCATAGCTATATTTATTTGACTATTTAAACGTAACTCTTGTTTAACAGAATGAACAAAGAATATAATAGTCCGCATCTGATGCAAATTTTTGTTTGTAGTTTAATAGCCGTTGATTAAAATACCTAATTGCAGTCAAAGGAATTTCTCGATTAACCTTATATCCAAATTTACCAGTTGGAAAAAGAAATGGGTGAGCTAGCTCTTCTGCATGCTCATCGATCAATATAGACAGGAGCAATAGTTATATTCTCTGGAATTGGTATATTTGATAACAACATTGTTTCATTTGCTCCAACACGGTATATATCAAGTGGGTTTTCTATTTCTTCCAATAAATCTTCTATTGATACAGAGGAATTACTAGGATTGTCATTTACTTCAGACTCTGTCTCACTTAGTGTGTTTCCAATTTGTTCTACTATAACCAACTCTGCATTTTTAGGTTCATTTAAAGACAAATAAGTGCTAGTAGCATCAATAGTCAGTAACATCAATTTCTACATCACTGTATAATGGGTTGTTTTCTTTTAAATATTGCAATACAGATAAGACAAGGTTTGGACGGTCACCTTCAAAATAAACATGTCCTCTAAAGATTAATTTCCGCTTTAACTTTACCGTCACTATAACATTACTGTCAGCACCGCGAGGTAAAGTATTCACAACATCATTAGTATCAATCGGAATGTTACAAATAGTTCCTTTTAATTTGCTAAAGTGGCCACCACGATACATTATCGTAATTTTTTTAAACAATATACGTTTTGCAATGATAGCTTTTTCAAGTCTATTTAAGTTACTTAAGTCTTGTGGTAAATCAAATATTTCGAGGTTATTATAAACTGCTTGACAAGGTATTTCAGACTCTTTAAGCTTGATTTTATATGTATCACAAATGTAAAGGACCATCATAGCTCACTACCTTACTATAAAAATCATCTGTATTGATAGTGTATTTTTCTTCTTTAAAAACTATTACAGACTTCCTGTACATGCATCTATTACAGACAACGCATATAAAATATGGCCCCATGATTACTTGTTCATTAAATTTAGCTATTCTTTCTGTCATTGATTTTTTTTTTTTCAATTTATATTCCGGCTGCTTTTGTTTTACTTTATCATGTTCCGGTCTGCCCACAAGTTTTACATAATGTTCTCGTCTTAATTTATTTTATTTTATCATGCTCGGGTGTGTCTGCAAGTTTTGCATAATGATCTCGCTCCCCTTCTCGTTTTAATGTTTTTATCTCATTATGCTCTGGTGTGCCTAGAAAGTTATGCCACCTTTTTTTAGCTGAATTATTTTTTCTATTCTTATTTACTACTGATAAAACAGAACTTTTATCAGATGTTACAGTTTCAACCTTTACATATTTTCCTGAAAATATGGACATGGTAGGTTTCCATAGACCTTCAGTAAATAATTTCCAATTTTGCGTAAAGACTTAAATTCTGATAGTATCGATGTGCCACTATCTGAAAATGAACCATTTTCGCTACGGCTGTGCAAGTCAAACAGATAAACTGATTTTTTGCACCATATTAAAGAAAATGTGTAGCCATTAGTAAAATTTATTTAAATCCCAAGATTTTTCTAAAAAAGCACCTGGGTGTGGATATTGTTTCAGTTCCCCTCTTTCATTTGCTAACATGTTAATGACTAGACCATGTCCTTCAATCTCTACACTATGTGGCAACTGCTCGACAGTCAGAAAGCTTTCCTTGCCCAGGGTCTTGTATAAAACATCACCATGTTCTAAAACATAGTCTAAATCCCATGTTTTTCAAATAGAAACACGTTTTATCACTGACCAACAAAGTGCAAATAAAGAGTTACAAGAACACTGTATTCCAGCTGTGTGTCCAAACTTAGAGCTTTTATTTACTAGAAAAGTAGCTAAATCCAGTTCTCAACGATTCCTCTCAATAAATGTTTTCAGTTATTTCTCTACGTATGTTCTGTTAGCTAAATAGTTCTCAATTATTTCTCAATGTTCTGACCCATCTTGAGTAGAACACTAGAGGTCTACAACAGCAGGGTCTAATGATTCTCCCCTTTCGTACCAGGAAAAGAAATATACATAGCAGGCCGTGGTAGCAAGGTATGTTTCTCGACTTTCCTATATCAGGAAAGGAAATCTGCACTTGTCTTTCTACAAGGTACTGTATAGACAAAACTCCGAAAAGAAGAAAAAATTAGGTCTACAGCTGCTATTTACAGAAAGCAACAGAAAACCAGTTTCTTTTACTTTACTTTATATTTTCACGCTGCAGTCGTTGCGGTCGTAGCGAAAAGAGAGTGTAAACACTAGTTTGTCATGCAAAAACTCCAACTTTTTACATGTTCACATTATCTATCACGTGCAGTACATTTACTCATATTTTCGTATAAAACACGTGACCGCTTGTCATTAAAGTGGGCATATGTCATTATTAAAAATGGTACCCTTGAATACACCATACTGCGAGTTTTACTCAAATATTTGGCTTGCGACTACGAGTTTCACTCAAAATTTTATCCATTTTTGACACGACACACGAAAACCAAATCAGCCGTTTGAAGAAATTGCTCGCTGCGCGGCAATTTAATAATAGATTCATATGAAATTTGGCGTGCGCCCTAATGGTGCTCAAAAAAGTGAATTGCTCAGGTTATAAGGACACAAGTGGGTATTTAACGAAATTACAAATAGTAACTTGGATTCTGCAAAGAGCAGCATAAATGGATTTTTGAATATAAAATATTTTCTAAACTTTAGACTAAATTGTGCGTGGGGATTCAAATAAATAAAAGCTTACTACTCTTGAATATATGTGTAGATACAGGTAGCTATAGTCAGCTAACTTTAAGAAGAAAAGCCATAGATGAAGTCCTGTTTGTGTTTATTATTTTGTCACATTATTGTTTAGTGCATCTTATAGAAGAATGAGTTAATTTTATTTAACAGCAACTTTGGTGCCTCATGTCACTTGGAAACTATGCTTCCGTTTGGTTCACAGTTTTAGCTCATTCATTTGGCTGGTTCTCTTTTATCACTGACATGAACTCCCCACCCTTACATTCCATCTTGGTCAGTATTTTTCCATTTTAAATGTTTCGGGATTTCATTTGTTTTATAGATGGGGATATTTCTGGAAATATTATATAGTAATTTTTCAAAAAATATAACTTACAGTCCAAATAAATAATTAATAATTTAATTGACAAATTCGTATAAAATCCCTCTTGTCAACTGTTAATATATGCTTATGTTACAAAAAGTAACTATTTATCCCTCATTGTTTGGCTCATTTTGCATCAAAATTATGTGTCTAAATGAATTCACTGAATTATGAATAGCATTTTTCTTTTGAAGATAAATTTAAATAACGGAAGTTCACAGGATATTAATGATGTACCTTTATTGTAAACTAATGGAAGAAAAGTAAAGTTATTTTAATGAAACTTATAATCAGTGTCGGGATCTTGTTCAACTGATCCAGTGGCTGGTAGTCATATAATAGGTACACATAAAAATGAACATATCTGTAGTATGCTAACCAGTCAGTAACCAAGTGAAATAACCAAATGAATCAGACATCCTTGGCACTGCTAGTTTGATTTCTGGTAATAATAATAATAATAATAATAATAATAATAATAATAATAATTTTCTTTTTAACTTTTCTTATTCTTCTTTTATATAAATGATGTACACTTTTGTTTAAAATAAATAAACTGACCGTGCATCATATTCCACAAATA
>JANTOQ010607233.1:0-10571 GCA_027564595.1 Bythotiara depressa
TAATACCTAACTTGAATAGAAAAAAAAAAATATATATATATATATATATATATATAAATGGTATTTTGGGTGTTACGGGGGTCACGGTAATTGGGGGTGTTGGTGAAGGCTTTAGCTTCAGGATACGTAAACAACACGAGGTACTTTTTCCTAAAACCCACTCAATACCCTTATCCTCTGTGCTTGAGATTGGGGTCGCTGCGAGTCATCCATCCTCTTTGGTAAAGTATCGCATTAGATATTTATCCAACTGTCTAAGGTCGAACAAGTTGACACCTTCGCACTTCATTCGCTCTAACTTTTCCTCGTCCTGAGCTCTGTGGTATAACTTTCTTTATAAAATCTTCCGCTTCTTGTGTTGGGTGGTAGGGGAGCCCGTTCCTCCTTCTAAAACATCTCTCAAAGATCTCTTTGTTTTTTCTAAACATATCCCGATAATTAATACAGGGTCTAACGTTATAAACAACTATATGAATATTTAGATTATCTATAACATATCAAAATTAAGAATATCCATAGAATTACTATTGGGAAAATAAATATTAACTGTTTAAGAAATAAATTTGATTTTCTATCTAAAATAACAGAAATAAAACTTTCCAGGATGCTCAGTTTTGCATTAACGGATATAGTAGTCCTTATAGACTTGAAAGAAATGCAAACAGAGGAGGGACTTTATAATATGTCAGAGAAGACATTCCTACGAAGTTTCTAAAGACCACAAGTTTAAATAGTAAAAACATAGAAGTTGTGTTTATTGAAATAAACTTGAGAAAAAAGGAATGGCTACTGATTTGTTCGTATAATCCTCATCTTGACTCTTATTCATCGAAGTATGATAAATATTTATTAATGGGAGATTATAATGTAGAACCAACAGAAAATGCATTGACCGTAGTTACGCGAACCTATAGTTTACCTAAACCTGTTTTAAAAATCCTGAAAATCCTTCCTGTATAGACCTTATCTTTACAAACAGATATAATACTCCTTTTCATAAATCATTGCTTAATATTACATCAACTTTTCAAAACAGCACTTTTGTACATTTTAATGAAAAACAGATTGAAGATTCGGATTCCTTGTCAAAAAGAAAACAAACGCAAGTTTTTTTAGAGCTCATTCGTAAATCTAGGAAGCGTTATCGACGGTTAGAAAATATTCAATAACTCAAGCCTCTTTATCATAATGAGGCTTCGGTTGCTAAATCGAAATATAAGAAGACTTTTACCGGATATGGTGATAAGCCAAAATATCGAATCTGTTCGGATTTAAAAACTTGAAAAATACCCTATAAGCATATTTTTTTTACGTATAACCCATATCTGAAGTTTTTAATAAAAATAAACTTTAAATTTCGGCCTTATAAGAAAATGTCTATTGCTTCCAGGGTTCATACTTAACATAAACTGGAATATCTCATTTTCATAAAATGACTCTAGAAATAATGAAAACATACTTTAAAAAGCACGAACCAAAAAAAATAACTTATATCATATGCTTATAGAGACTACAGGAACTATTCAAATGATGATCTAAGATTTGATTTGATCAATGAATTACATAGAGGCAATATTCACGTATCTAGGTTAGATGCTTTTATAGAAACATTCTTAAGGATATACACGAATCTCTCTTCTTATCCTTTTCCATTCTTACTTTCATTCTTAACAAGCGGAATAGGGTGCAGCGCTACTATACATGTTTTTTAATTCTGCCTAATTTAGGGCCTCCAAAGAAGCTTAAATTACTCTTTAAAATTTACACTGTAGGCTGGTATTGGCACGTACATTTCTGATTAACTTTAAATACATATATATATATATATTGGTTTGTGTGTGTGCTATCACGAGACTCCCACGTGTTTAGTTCTGATCATCTTAAAAAGAGTAAATATGTAATCAACGCTATCAGGAGTTTTAAGAATTCTAAGAAATGGAACAATAGACCGGAAACGTTGCAATCGACAGCAATTAAATGATGTTTCTAGGCAATTAACAGCAATTAGAACAACGAAGGTAAATAAACGAAGCTTATCTGCTATCGACAACCTCTCACAATCCCGAAAATAATAGCCAAAATAATGTATTCGAATATTTTATCGCATGTAACACAAGATCGAATTGTAAAAGTTGCATAACGGTATAGTGATCTTAGGTATATATTTTATTCCGTTGCACACTTAAACGACAAACTGTAAATATACCAGAAATATTTCTATTCAAGAGATACATTAATCGCGTCAAGTCACCCTATTACAAAAAATAATAAAGTAGGTTTCTCTGAGGAAAATATTTCTACACCTTTGGCGCCTCTAGTTAAGAGACTCATCTTTTCATCTCAAAAAGAGGAAATAACTATTATTATTTAAACCTCCTTGCAACGTCACAACATAAGCTTATCAATAAATAAACAAATTAGAGAATAATTTTGACAAACAATCAGACATATAAGATTACTAATAAAATTAAGATAAAAGCAAGATACCGATTTAAAAATAAGGGAACGTTGTAAAAGTTTCTATACTATTGACGTCTGTAATTAAGAAATTAAACTCTTTATCTTTAAAATGAGGAAATATTAATTTGTCGCCCCACAAAATACGTCTTCCATCTGATTTTGCCACGGTTTCATAAAGTTAAGAAAAGGTAGTATAGGATATATAACATGTTTTAATATTTAACGACGCCATTTTAATATATACCAGATATGTTGTAAAGGAATCACAACGGCGAAGTCTACATATAAATATTATTAATCCTTATCACCATTTGCGTTTTTTCCTAACTATATGTTGTAAAACGAAATAACCACGAAAGAAAATACCCGCCATTCATCGCCGACGGTTGCCATGTTAGACACAAAATAAATAAGATGGCAAGAGTTGGCGAGAGGCCACAAAGGATACCGCGTGTCAATCTCATTTCTTAAAAACCTGCAGATATTTTTCATCTACTCATTTTACAACGACGATCCATAACGATCACAAAGACCATAAATGAAATATTTATGATGGCGGTATTGGTTAACTGAAAAAGTTTTTTCTCTACTTATATTTATGAACCACCTTTTTGTGGAATACTTTTTTGGAAACTTGATGTCATGCCTAAAGACCTTGTACCTAGAAGTTTTGCTTTTGCAAACGTTCACATATATCATTGGCCAATTTCATTAAACAGCGGTATACATATTGTCATATGTCATTTAAATGAATTGTTCTGGAGACTTCCCTAATTATAAACATTTCCTTTTTCTAGCCACACTTATTTCATAGAAAAGATTATTATATAAATGTTTTATCGTTTTATATATTGGTGCTTGGATTAAAGGATTAATTTAGGTATAGTACCAAATGCTGGTTCAAGAGACTTTATTGCGAGTACAAAGTTTTATATCACGGCAACAACATAGCTGCGTATGAGAATATATACGTAGCATACATAGTTGGCATTTAATCTGAAAAATGCTCTTTGATAAGGCGGATTTTGTAGACGACTTGTTTAGTCCTATAAAGAAACTTATATATTACAACGAATACAATAAATTGATTTTCGTTTCTATGTTGATGAACGGTAACAAGGAACACTCCTTCGTGGAGATCTAGGCAACAATCCCATATTTCCTATTAATATTACGCTAAGACCTTATTCTTATGATTTTTGGTTCACACCATCAACAAGAATAAGAATAAAAAAACATGCAAAGTTTCATTTCATTAAGTTTCACCATTCCCGAGTTAGTCTTGTCAAAAACTGGAAATTCATAGTTTTAAGAAAAACACGTTTAAAAGTTGGAAAACTGAAAGTTAGGAAATATTTTACGTTATCTTAAACAGTTTTACGGATTCATTTTAATACCAATTCATTGTATTTGACCCCAAAGTCTTCACGTTAGCGCTTAGCTCCTTTCTTTGTTTTTTTCTCAGACGTACATTGTTAGTTCGTAGACTTCTTTATTCCATCGCCATTCTGAGGCAAGCGAGGTACACTCACACATTCCTTTTGAAGACACAATGTGAGCACAGTTACTTCACTAACAAAATGCTAGATTTACCCAAATTTACCAATTTACGTCTATACTGATAACGTAAACTGAAAAAGTTTAATCAATATATTATTGAGTATGAAAATGCTTTCTTTTTACTCATGGCACGCTAATTAATCCGAATCATGTTGATTAATTGGCTGCTAACCGAACCTCGTGGTATAAGCGAACGTCTACAGGTAAAAATAACTGGTTACAACTCGTTGTTACGGGCATTGCTAAGGAAACAGATTTGCACGTAGTTGAATAAATTCCCATTTTTCACAAGGAAAATAATTTTTATGTTTTGTGAGTGTGATAATCGGATGGTGGTTACCACAATTATCTTATCACTGTCACTGTTCATAGATCTCTGTGTACAACGCTTCTTATATTGATTGGCCAATGACGTATGCATCAAAGAAAATATTCTTACTTAACCACAACATCAGTCGTAACACTTTTAGTATTATTGCTCACACTGACAGGTATTGATCACCGAAGATTTTGATTTTTAACCTCGTTTTCGTGTTACTTAGAATTGCGTGAAAAATATCATAGTTTCTATGGTAAATTAAGTTACTTATTTATAAATATATATTTGTCATTCTCCTCCGTAGAGGATATGTGAAGATTGGCATTGGTTTTGACGATACAGATTCAATGTTAAGAGAAATGAACAAATGTAGAGCCAAAAAACAAAGAACAGACATTATTAAAAAATATTGGGTACCCCACAAGACGACACGTTAAAAAAGCAAATGAGAGACCGTAATGCTGACCACTATTCAAATATCATAGGCACCCCAGCACATGAAACTTTAATAAGACGAAAACCAAACTACTATGTTGACCACTATTCAATCATTGTAGGCACTACAGAGCATGAGATTTCTAAATAACCAAGGTGTGAACATGTGACTCATTTAAAGACAGACACCAAGCAAGCGCGTACATAAATTCATCAAAGAAAACTGAAATAAAGTTTAAGAAAGAAACGTACCACATGGACATACCTAATTCTGTTACAATGTTAGCAATGTATCAAAATAAGATCCACAACTAATGAAATATCGTCTATGTATGTAAAGAAACTTTTAGTTAAACTTTTTCAGTTTGACTTTTTCAGATTGACTTAAGACTTAAGACTTTGGAACAGAAGCAACCGTGGTCATACAGCACAGGTGCAATGGGGGCAGGGGGAGGGGTGCCTCGCTCGCCTCAGAACAAGACAAAGTGGATCTTTGAGACCAACAATGAATTGAGAATACTCTCCGCAGTTCTGACTAAAATACACTGGCAAGAGTACTCGGATGAGTTTCACATTAAGCTCTATCCCCGTTCTTGTTTTATGGACGCTCTGCCGAACAGGGAGGGAACATGAAAAGGGTCTAAAACCACAAAAGTCTCAAATATTTTGTGTAGGATTGTAGGCAATTGTTTAAAGCTACAGACGATAAAAATGCAATAATAAAAAAAAATAACTGCTTAACTATAAAATAACATTAACACGAACAGCAATAATTAAAAAAACAAACCTTCTTTTCATGTTTTAGATAAAACTCTGGATTTTCTTAACAAAATATACAGCTATGCACTAGTTTTTGCTTTCATTGAAATCCCTACCCTCGCGTTGACATCGCTACCAACGGAGACCATACACAAATTTACTACATGTTTCTTTATTTTCTTATTGACAGGAATTGTTGCACAAAATTAATATGGTCAGCAATCATACCATATTTAATTCTCCATTATATCATTTGACTATTACTCAGTTTTCTCACGTTACTCGTGGGCCACGAGGGAAGCCTAAGTACGATTGATGTGATCATGTTGTGGAAGTGTGAAGAAACGTTGAAGGTTTAAAGGTGAGTATTCGATCTGTTACTTGCAACCCATGCATATTGTCAGTTTTTATTTCTGGTATGCATGCATATTACTCTGGCTATCTGATAACATCAATCCAGGCGTTTACAGGGAAAAAAACTTCTGTTTGGCAGCGTGTTTACAAAGTTGCCTTTATTGGAATATTCTAGTCTCACTTTGTTTCATAGATAAAATTGTGTCCTCAATACCCACTCTCCCTCTTCCTGTTACATGGTGTTCAACCCTAGAAGAATCTGTTTACGAAGATTTTCCCTATGGAATCTATAACATAGCTAGCTGAACTATAAACACATACCAGCTGGCTAACGAAAAAGTAAATAGATAGCTAAAACTACTAATTTCGAATTTATTTTCTTTTGATGTAAGAATACAACTAAACACAAACGACCGATATAGTAGACATTACCCACACCGTCCTACAACAAAAGAACAACAGACATTTCAGAGTGACCATACAAACTGACCAAGGAGAAAAGAAGAAAGCCATCTGCTTTCTTTACTGAAAGAAAAGAAAAAAAATCTGGGGATCCTATAAAACTGTAAAAGGTATTATTGTAATTACTCCTTACTTTACGGAATGTTCATTATTTAACAATTCTCTTTTCATTGTGGAGTGGGAAAGATTATGGGGTGCAAATCAACCAAAACACTCAAAATATAAACTAGCAGGGACATTATGTGGTTACCTTTGTAATAATCAGAGAGAGAAAAACACATTATAAACAATACTACTTAATTTCTTTATTTTATTTTTTTAAGGTACCACTCCTAATTACGTCACATAGGCGAAACTGTGATCACTGATGCCAAGATGCATCACACCAGATTGAGAAAGGCAAGAACCATTTGTGAATATATGATTCAAAAGTGTGCTACCTTTCTGTAACAAGAGTTGGTTCCTCAATAAGTTTTTTTTCAATAAAGTGAGGAGCAAAGATTATTGACGTTACAATTAAAATCTCCAAGAATAAAACAATTCTTTCTGGAGAGGTAGCTTTTTTAAGCAATCATGAAAATAAGCGCAGAGGTTTTCACTGCTATCAAAATTTTGAATACCATTAGATGGTGGCCTGTTTGCCTCAGCTATAAAAATGGATTTATATTTTGTTAGGTACACTTTGACCCATACTGTTTCATTTGTATTGTTTTTTAGTTGTTTTAAATGTTGACTTCCAAGGTTTTTCCTGACATAACATAAAACACCTCTACCATGTCTATTTCGATCATGTAGCCATTAAGTTTTACTTCATTGTCAATGTTGTTGGAGTCTAATTTAGATTCACTTGTGATTAAATGATATGATAATATGATACAATAAAAACATCAAGGTTTGTTTGGTGTCATAGAAGTGTTATATTGTCAAGGTTGATTACAGACCATTGACATTTAAACGAGTTACCCGAAAGTCCTTTTGATTTGTGATAGTTCCCCCAAGCTTCCTGGTTAATACAAATTGAAACTAGATAATTACTACGAATCAAGTTTGTTCTGCTAAATAAGACTTTTTTATTTTAGTACTTTTGGAGTTTTGCTACAGTAACTTCCTTATAATATTGTACAGCTAAATTGTTCGCAAACGTTAAAGTCAGTTTTGAAACATAAATACCCTCACGACATGTTAACTGGCCTTCTCCCTTAAAAATATAATAAAATTATAATGTGTGAAACGTTATTTTAAATTCCCACAACGAAGACAGTTTTCCACCTCTAATTTTCGAAAAGGTCTACTTATTAATTTCTAATTACCCAAAAGAAACCCAAATTGCCTAAAGAACTAGCACAAGGTAGTACTTAATTGAGTCAGAAAGTTACAAAAGTTTCAGAAATACGTATAGAGAAAGCATTGTTCTTCTCAAAACATTCATTAAAACCATAATTACGTAATTACACTAGTAGATATTACGGGGCGCAATTAGTGATAACTACGGCTAATTTAGAAACACAAAAACATCTGTTTAGAAGTAAAGAGTGCAGTGAAGTGTCAAATACTTATTATTCAATTTATCTTTTGGCATTTATCGTAATGTACGGATATAAATCAATAAATCAATAAACCAATAAACCAATAAACCAATAAATCAATAAACCAATAAATCAATAAATCGGTAAATTAATAAATCAATGACTCAATAAATCAACAAACAAACTATACAAACAAATTCATCAATCAATCAATCACATATACATAAATCATAAAACACATTGTCCCAGTTACTGACTAATGAGTCAAGAAAACATAGAACATTTTACTCTCTGGTTGGTTTCTCAGGGTTGGAAGAAGTATTGATAATGGATCTGAAAATAACTGAATAATATTGTATGAATTTATCACAATCTCGGACACATATAAGAAAGCATCACTCATTTTATCACATTCTGAAAAGCCGTACGGAGAAAAGATGTTGAAGTTCTATGTTTACGAGAGCCGGAAACAAATATTTATATTGGTGTATGTTTAGAACGATAGACGGGCGACTCCTTACAAAGAGACTTTTCTAACATTTGAGCAGTGTCACATATTTTCACTACTACACCACCAATTTAAATTGGCTATGTTACAAACTAATTGGAATATTAAACCAAGTGCACACTAAAAAAAACGTAACAAAAGGTAATAAGACCCCTTGTTTTCATACAATTATAAATATTTCTAATAGGTATTTTACAATAAGCAGGAGGTAGATGACGTCATTGAAGACAGGAGGTATATCGAATCATTAAATAATTAAGACATGATTATCTTCTTATTCTTTTTCATTCTTTCATATAACTTAATTCCTTTTCCTTATACAGGAGAGAATCGCGCTACACGTGCAATGTTGGATACTGACTGAATACATTTTTAAAATCTGCACAGAGTCTATTCTCTGCTCAAATGAAAAAGAAAGCAAGTCAACGTACCTTAGAAAACTTACTTCTCCAAATTTCGTAGTTTTTAAAATGTTTATATCAGTTTTCGCCGTTCTTAAAATGCCTTATATATCATAGTTTTATTCGTGCTCGTTGGAGATACATACCCGCATGCGCATTATGCGGAATATATAAATATGAATGACGATATCAAATCTTTCTTTCTCGGTTCGCCAGTAACAATTTATTCCCCGGATTTTTAATTCAGATTACGTTGCTTTGTCCAAAAGTATAAAACCGGTTTTCGATAAACTTTCACATTTGTCTTGTAAAATGACTTATCAAGCGTCATGCTGCCAAATTCAAATAACAATCGTCTCCGAAAACGAGTTGTTTTATCTCTGTGAAATTGTAGGGAAAATAGAAAAGAAGGGTGTGGATAGAACATAGGCTACAGGATTCGTCGTTTTTAAAATGCTTACACAACAGTTTTCGTCGTTAAAATTGTTTTTGTTTCAACGTATCTGAGAAACTGCAACTGATAAAGTCGATTATACGAAGTCTACTAAATAGCTACAATCGAGCACGCTTTTAAACGTTTCAAACATACGGTGTTCCCAAAAATTACACAATCACTCAATAGTTTCTGGTGATTGTAAATTATGGAAGGCACATCGTTTTAAGGTGGTACGCCCGGAAAAAAAAAGCATTTTTCCAAAATTTTGAAAACAGCGTATTCCAATGTCAAATTTATCGTAAAAAACGATTATGATATTGATTCTAAACATAAATGGCCAAAATTGCTCAAAAGCCCGATTTTTAACGGTGCTGTAAAACGCCCTTAGCAACGGGTTGTGACCGGTTTTAGTGACTCTTCATGTAGTAATATGCCAGTTATATTTATCCACAATTATTCACTTATACCACGGCAATCAGTTATCAGGAAAATTTAATCAAAATAATTTTAATTAATTAGCATGCCACAAGTTAAATGAAAGCTTTTTTATACACAATCATTTCTTGATTAAACTTTTTCAGTTTACCTTTTCACTATAGACTTAAGACGCGCGGATCTTTGGTAAATTTGGTACATAACTAACTGTGCACACCATTGCGCCCTAGAACAGGGGAGAGTGACCCGATTGCTTCAGAATGGGAAGGAATAGGGACGTTAAGACGTCGAGAAAAGGCAATGTCTGTGAAATAACTATAAGCAAAAAAAGCTGTCAAGAGCTAACAGGAGAGACTTTGAGGTTGAGGACAATGAATCGGGGTTCAAATGGATGGGTAAAACCGCAAATTAAGAGAACATCGAACTATAATATTGCATAAGTTTCACTTTTTCATTGTTTAAACGTGTTTTTCTCAAAACAACGAATTTCTGAATTTAAAACACGGAAACCTAGGAATGGTGAGCTTTTATGCGATGAAACTTTGCTTGCTTTCTCTTCTTCTTCTTGTCCAGGATCTGAACAAAAATCCGTGAAATAGACCGAGCGGAAGTTGCTTAATAAGTAACACCAAATTTGGTACTTGGGACCAAAAATAGGCAAAAAAACTCGCCGTATCTTTACGTTGGAAGTTAAAAAGATACATAATATCTTTTAGTTCAGCACCTTCAATGTATCAATCTAATCTAAACCACCAAGTTTCGCGTTTTTCCTTGTATGTATATTCAAGTGTGAAGTATTTATTCTGACAATATTTATTATATCCTTTTAGTTTCAGAAGGAAGTATATCTTAACGCATATTTTTCTTTCTTGCTTCCCATAATATATCATAAAGGTGCGTTTTGTAATATGTAAAT
>JANTOQ010607566.1:0-12117 GCA_027564595.1 Bythotiara depressa
GGCTTCTTTTCCTTTTTTTACTTGAGGATCGCCTTCCGATATCAAAAAGAGAAAGAGACCCTGGGAACGAGGTTGGCGAAACACAGCTAGTTTCCATAGAAATGGAATCATTAATCGTGCGTTTTTATAAAAAACGAAAATAGCTTTTCGTTGACAGAAAATAACTTTTCGTTGACAGTCAAATAGTAAAAACTGTCGGTTTTTCACAAATTTAATGCGATGTGCTACAAATTTCGGACCAAAACCATGCTATATGCGTTAACGAATATAATAAGGTTACATTTCAAAAATAAATTTTTTTGAGGGATAGCACCTTTAAGAATTTTTCGTGGGTGTATGTCATTAAGTTTATTTAAGTACAAATTAGGAGAAACTAAATTTAGATGGACTTCTAAAATTTGTCGCCACTAATCCTTTCGATTTAAAATTTGAACTTTATATTTTCGAAGTTTTGATCAATTGTATGTAATATCATTTGTTTGTTGTATATCTAGATCCAACTGAAGGTTTAAAGAGAGACAAAATAATCATTAGTGCACAGAAAGCGAAATCTTTTCTTACTGCCCGATCTCACGAATATGATTTCATGTTTCGAAGAAACCCTTCTCCCTCGGGCGGTCATTTAAATGAAGAAACGGGTATATCATCAGCAAAGGACGAACGCGAAATGACGATGAAGAACAAGGGGGCTGAAGAAGACGACGACTTAAAACGTATTTCAGAGGTTTTGAGAGATAACAATGATAATATGTTCGTAGATGCTCCAACACCCAATTCAAATGAAGGTATAAAAAAAAACCCAACACCTAGTGAAGTACCAACTACATCAACTAGTATATTCCCATCCGTGAAATCTGAGGAGGCGTTTAATGCACCCAAATTACACAACGCTGGTAGTTATGATTCAGGGATTCTAAAAGGACCTCCTGATGACGACGACCTATTGGATGCAAGATATGCTGGTGTTAACAAATATGGAACAACGAGGAAGTTATCGCAGGATAGAAATACGCAACGTGCGGAAGCACAGCAACGTTATGCAGGGACGAGAGGAACAAAGGTATGAGTCGTTAAAGTTATGGCATGCATGGTGTTACTATAACCGTTTTATGTTCTTATATCTTCGTACAAAACACAGGATATTCCATTTCTATCCGTACAAGTCCATGGATGTAAAGATGTTGTAAAGTTACTGACTGTACTTATATAACCTGCGGAAAATTCAAAATTTGAAAAGCCTGGAAAATGAACACATACGTATAAAAATCTGTTAGCAGCCCAAGTATGAAATGAATTCATAATGATGTAACCTATTCATGGACCTCATACACAGTACATCTAACAATCTGAAACTAGCTACGATTTCATAAGCAATTGTTGTTTTGGACTTTGTGAATTATAAATATATTAAAAATATGTCGTTCTTAGATAGATCGCTACAAGTGAAGTGCGATCAATATGCTAGGGGTGGAAGGCTTAATCCCCGTATTTTACGTGGTTTCAAATTGTTAGATCCACACTCTCGCCTGAATGATTGAAACGTTGGATGTTCCATTATTGGGCTTTAGAGCGGTCTTTAGTTAATGCGTGCTACTGTTTTCTTTAAATTTTGTGCCATTTATGAACTCTTTCCTGTTACTGTCTGTTATATCGTTGCCCTACTGGGCGACCCACGGCGATGAATGCCGAAGCCTTTTCTCTGAATCGAAACTATCGTCCATAGATGGGACCGAACCACGGCCTTTTATAGATTCTGTTTTGTTACTTTATTTTCAGTTACTTTTAGTCATTTTAGCACCCATTTTGTATCGTCTTTATTTTATAAGGTTTGGAGTAAAGCCAGTACTGAAATAGCAAGATAATAAAGCGAAAAACTAGTATGAGCGTAATTGTTGTTTCACCTTCAAAATATTTTATACAAACGTTTCTCCCTCGCTTGACCACCCATATATCACACATCAGTGCACACAACTCAGTAGAATGCATACCTGTTTGAATATTTAGTTTTCTCAAAAAGTAATTTTTCTGTTTTTTATTACTGTTTATTTATTACGTATCAAAAGAGAAGTGTACGATTGTAATATCAATACAAAATAAAACGCTATCAATATTTCTTTTTGATTGCATGGAAGCTACGACCCATTCACATAAATTTTGAAACTCTCGAAGTTGTTACCACCTTTTCACCTGTAGATGTGAAACTTGTAAGAACACGTTTATTGTACGAAAAACAGTAAAAAGGTTCCTAATTTCTGTATTCTTATGAGGTTTGTCACTATCCAAACTTTAATAATGGCGCAATAGATTGGAGACGAACTGCGCCAAGAAAGTATATAAGATGGCACCTTATTTACCTGGTCATACAATGCTTGTTGGTTAAAAACTCTCATTATATTATGTAAATTATTGTTATTTTGCATGCTCTCACCCAAAAAAGAGCTGACCCGAGCTTCAAATCTTGAGCAAAAGCACAATAATGCAGACACAATGTCTATGTCAGCAATTTGTTTATGATTTATCTAATTCTTTTGAAAGCTTCGTGACAAACAGAGTTTATCTCTTTATTAAGATATATCTCTGTTCGAAGTTCCTCATAAATTTATTTGTTCGATTGAATCACAAGTTAATATTTTGGCATGCCGTATCTTTCATGTTTCAAACAATCTTATGTTTTCTCAAACTTCAGTTGAAATAAGGTTGCTAGCTTTATGAACTTGAGCATGAATTTTGTAAATACACAACTGTTTCAACAATAATATGCTCTTTGTATGGTGTCCAAGATTATGTTACTAAAAATCAGGTTGGGCATCTTTCAGATCAGCAGCAGATGTTCGGCTGTTAGTAGCTACTTGTTCTTTATTTACCTCCACGTAAGTCTAGGGAGTCACAAATCTTCAAGCGCTATGTTATTATATTCAATAAGCCCAACGTTTGCATCATTATGAGACTGACAACCTCCTGGTTATATTAAACTTGCCATTTATAATTTATGAGGAGGCAGGGGGTCTTATCAGCTTTTACCATATTTAATTTACATTCTATTTTCAATAATTTACCTCCTGGAAAAAGTAAAATAACAATGAAATGACCAATAACTTGATTCCTTTCCGGGGGTATTATACATCAAAGGATTAAAAATTTGCATTTGCTTTCGTATTTTTTTTACCCTCCTACGTAGATGTTATGTACGAGCTCCCTCCTACGTAGATGTTATTAACCCTCTAGTGTGGTGTCCCCCGGAAATTATTCAAATCTATATTCATTTCTTTGCTGTTTTGCTTTTTCCAGTGGTGTTGATAATTGAAAATAAAAGGAAAATAAAGTTGGTAAAAGTTGAAAAGTCCCCCTGATCTTTCATAAATTCATAAGGGTTGCTATTAGGAATTTTACAACGGGCAGGAGGTGCATCCAGGCATTATTGGATTAAGAAATGGAAATCTCTATAATGCAGTAGCAGTAATGAAACATTTCATCTTATTAGTAAGCCGTTTGCAAAATAACGGAAAATTTTACAAATATTACAACACTTACTCAACAAATGCTTACTCAACATTTTTGTGTGTAATTTTTATTCCTAGTGCTGAACAGAAGTATGATTATTGTATTTTTTCCGTGTTTTGGGCTTATGACGTCATGAGAATTAAATTAAAAGGATTTTTTTAAATATGTTTACACGATTCATAACCCTTTATTGCAAAAGCCAACCTCGTACCCAGGGCCTCTTTCTCTTTTTGATATCGGATGACAAGAGAATATCAAAAAGAGAAAGAGGTTGTTGCAAAAGCGTAACTCCTGGTTATATTAAACTTTCCACCATTGGAAACCTTTATAATTTTATAACAAACCAGGACAGAACCGAGCGAACCAGTCTTATCACCGATTTTACCAAATTTATTTGACATTATATATCCAATAATTAACCCCCTTGAAAATGCAAAATAGCAAAGAAATGACCAATGATTTGATTCCTTTCCGGGGATGCACTATGCATTAAAGGGATACACGATTCTTAACGATGTTATTTTTACACGATTCTTAGCGATGTTACTTTTTACACGATTGTTAAACGATGTTACTTTTTACACGATTCTTAATGATGTTACTTTTTACACGATTCTTAACGATGTTTATACAATACAAGTTTATTTTACGGTACAAGATGAGATAAAATTTAATTTTCTCTCCATAGCAAAACAACAAGCAAACAAATTACCCACACTCACAACAAAGTGGTAACCAGGTAGATGTTCCGATCCAAAGGGAAACTAGTGAACGTGAAAATTATGTCGCGAAAGCGTCAAAACCAGCACGTATCCACTTAAACTTTCACTTGAAATCAGCTGATGGCGAAAGCATACCTACTAGTACCAATGGTAAAAAGCAACCGCAAGGGGAAAGTATGCCACTAGCCTCAGCTACACCGGACGCTGTAACAAATGCACATGATAGAAAGGGGGAAACGAATGAACTTACCTTGAAATTACCGGAGCAACCCAAAGAACAACAACTGACGTATGAACCAAGCAATGATCTGTATGATCAAAGTATCTCTTATCCACCTCTACCCAGCGCCACCATACCATCTCTACCAAACAGTGAGTCTATTTACAATAACACAACCCTACCTCTACCAAGCAGCACCGCCAATGAGAACACAACATTTGCTCAGTCACAGCCAGTTGCTCAATTTTCGCCATCCAGCAGTAGTGGAATCACACCTTCTTCGTCAAATAATCAACTGTTTTCACCACAAAATAATTCTGATGTGAACTCTGCCGTCCTACTTCAAATATTAAACAACACGCAGAAACCAGCTGACAATCGTGATAAAGAAGAGAAGATCCAAAAGGAAGTTACAATTACTCCAGAAGTACTAAAGGAAAGTTTAAAGAGTGTGTTTCGTGACTTTGCTAAAGAATTGAAAGCAGAAACCACAAATTTATACCCACAGGTCCCTTATCCGTACGGATACATGCCACCGCCATACATGTCGCCAAGTCCTTATATTCCTGGTGCGGGAACAGTTTCCTCAAAACGCACTTCGGATACACAACCTTCGTCTGCAGTACTTACTTCCTCATCCCAATATATTCCTTCACACTTTGATAGTGACAGCAGCACAGATCAACAACAACTTAAAACCTCTGATGCAACTAACACATTTCAACCACCACCTACATCAACGTTTCTTCGCCATGACGTTGAGAGATCTGGAAACAAGGAACATTTACCTTCAAGTACTTACAACGGTATCAATCAGCAACAGTCTACAGAGTCGCCTGTAACGAAGACCTTCAACACCAAGCAGTTTAAAGAATCAACTAACATATGGGGAACGAAAAACGAAAACCAAAGATCACAATCTGGTGTATTATCCCCACAAGAGCCAATGGCTACTGGTTTGTTATCCCCACAAGCGTACAGTAACTCTCAAACGGTTCAACCCGCAATCGAAAATTTTCGCACAAAATTACTTAATACCGTTCTTAGAGGCGTCCTTACACCAGCACAGAATTATCATTCTGCAACGGACAAGAAATCGAAACCACCTGTCGAAGAAAAATCTCAAAGACGTCAAGAAGGAACAACAGTGTCGTCAGTCACCACGTTAAATAACTGTGAGCCAGAACCAACCTGTGAGCAACTTGAACAAATGGCTGATTCAGAACATTCTACTGTAGTTATGCACACTGAACACCCTGCCGTTCAATATCCAAATCCGGTTGTCACTGTAACATCGCCACAATCCTCACCGATATCACCCTCAGTACAACATGCTGTACAAGAAGCTCTATCAGCACAACCATCACCAGTTGTTCAACCATTACCAATTGTCCAGTCCCCACCAGTTGTCCAATCTCCATCAGTTGTCCAATCTCCAGCAGTTGTCCAATCTCCAGAAGTTGTCCACTCACAGCCAGATATCCAGTCCCCACCAGCTGTCCAGTCTCCACCTCTACCTCAAGTAAATGTACAGTCTTCAGCTCCTATCTATCCAGCAACATTACAAATGACAGAAACTCTGACAACAGCTCCACCACCACTTTCTACTTTTCCACCCCAATCAGGATGTTTAAATCCACCTTGTTACCAACCACAATTTCAACCACAGTTTCCGCATACATCAGCGTCTTCTTTCCCTGCTATGGATCCACAATATCCTATACAACAACAATGTTTTGGAGACTCATGTATGATAACTCCGCCAAACACAGGTTGTGACACACCTCCTTGTCAATGTCCGTATCCTCCCTGCTACTCACCATCCTGTCCAAATCCACCATGTGAACCAACTCCACTGGAGTGGAAGGTACATGATATGCGATTTTATGCCCAATGTTTATGTCCAGACGGACAACAGCAGTGTCCTTGTCAGGAACAGTCATCACAGCAGTCACCAATGTCATCTCCAAACACTCCATCATTTGGGATGAACTGCATTAATCCACCTTGCCAACCATATCAAATGCCCTATTGTCCATATCCTCCATGTTCGTTTCCACCTTCCTGTCAAAACCCTCCTTGTCAACCACCGTGTGAAAAACCTCCGTGTAAGTCTAAGCAAAAACAAGTTATCGTTGTGAAGCAAGCCCCAAAACATCCACAAACCATTATTATAAAGAAGCCTCCTCCTCCTCCGCCGAAAATAGTGAAGATTGTTCAACAAGCTCCTCCACCTCCAAAGGTCATTTATGCAGCCGCGCCACCACGGAAGAAAATTGTGTATGCCGCTCCTCCACCGCCAAGGAGGATTGTGGTGAAGACTCCCCCTCCACCTCCAGAAGAGACATTGATTATTCATCCACCAGCCCCACCACCGCGGGTGGTAATAGCTGAAGCACCACCCGCTGCTGCCCCTATTAGGTACACTAGAAGAAGACCTCCACCGATATTCGAAGCCCCACCAATTCAGGAGACCATCATCGAAGCACGAGCACCCCCAATTGTAGCGCCACCACGTGTGATAGCCCTTCCACCTCCGGCAGTGGTCGAAGAAGTCATTCAACCACCACCAGTAGTTCGGCAACAACATGTTGTTCAAAAGATTGTACCACAACCATCAACAGTTGAAAAGATTGTACAACAACCATCAACAGTTGAACAACCTTTAACCGTTCAACAACCATTAACCGTCCAACAACCAACCGTTCAACAACCATTAACCGTCCAACAACCATCAACAGTTCAACAACCATTAACCGTTCAACAACCATTAACCGTTCAACAGCCTTTAACAGTAGAAGAAACCACTTCACCCCAAACATTGGTACAACAACCATCTACAAAAAAGCGAAAGAAGCAACGTTTATTGGAAACCAAATTTACGTCACAAACAGAAAATGATCCGGATGATGAAGCAGAAACCGATCAAGAAGGTACAGCACAGGAAGATGAACCACCCCCGTTAGAAGATGATGAAGAACCAAGTGATAGTGAAAAAAATCCTTACACCAGACCAGAACGACCTGATGGAAATAATCAGCAACTGTCCAACACGTATTTGCCAGATGACGACTTCGAATGCGATGAGGATACCCACGAACCGAACGTGCGATGCAGTGAACGAGTTATGGACGTTTTTGACAGGACAGATGTGAAGGCAGATAGAGGATCAGATAACATTGAAACATTAGTGAAGGGGATGTCTGAAACAGCACGTGCGACTGGTCATTCTGCATCCAATGAAATCGAAGAGAGAATATCAGACGCTGTTGCCGAGGCGATAGTGGATGCGAGGAAAACTCAAGATAAAAAAACGAAAAAGAAAAGCGAGAAGAAGAAGAAGAAAAACCTTTCGCATAAAAAAGGAAAGGGAAAATTCTTGTTGAAGAAAAATTATACTCCACAATATGATATTTTATGGAATCGTTCACACGGAACAAAAAATAATAAAGTATTCGGTGATGCACCAGCATTGCTTCCATACTATTCTGTACTGGTTAAGGGTGCAAACCACAATCCTTTTGAATCAAACTACCGATCTTCAAATAAATTGTCGTGGAAGCCTGATACCACTGTACCACACCTTACCACCATGATGGAAAGGATAGCTAATATGCATCAACCAAAGCTACTAGATACTACAAAACGTAAAAAGGAATACGAAGTAAAGCATTCAGGATACAAGCAGTGGGAGATGCCAGCAGAAATTAAAAAAAAGTTGAAAGCGGGGGCAAAGCCAACGTTGAATAAAAATAAACAATGGCCGCCATCAAATTTTAATTACCTGATGCTGCCTTCACAAACTCACCCAATAAATCATAGACTGTTTTCAGAGCATAAAAACTTAAAGCTAACCACACAGCCGTCTTCTGGGAATAAAAATTCAAAGCAAGTGTTTAGAAAGGGCGTGAAAGCTCAGACTCCGAGTATCAAATATAAATCAAATATGACTGGTATATTAAGCGATGGGATGCTAGCTGATAGAATACAAGCATCAATTAAAGGTCCATCACGGTGGGATACTCTTTTGAAAGGTAATAATTTCAACGAAGTACCAACGAGAAAAGAGAATAACCACAAATATGCATTGACACCTCATATGTATGATTATCAAACGCCAAAAACCAGCATAAAACCACCAAAACCGACGTTGAAAAGACAGAAAAGTAGCACACAACGTATATACCATCTAAAACAGAAATCCGATAAACATAAACTGGTAAGATGGGACGCCCCAAATTATATCATACCAAATGCCAACCACAATCAAGTTAATCAAGTACAGCCCAACATTTTACTGTTGGAACCGAGAAAAACTTATCTTTCACTGGAACATTCAACATCACAGTTACCTACAAAGGGACACGCGTCACAACACGTCATAATAAAAACAACAAAGGGACACGTGTCACAACACACCACAAGAACAACCAAGGGACGGACGTCACAACAGGCGACAAGAAACGTGTCACAAAAAAGGAAACAGAAAGTCGCAAAGCTAAAATTAGGTCATACATCGGATGACAGAGGATCACATTCTCTTGTAAGTGAAACACTAACACAACCGGAAAACAATAAATATTCGAATGAGTTAAGTAAACAAGCACTCTTCATGCTCAATCATACAGATATTCAAGGGACAAGAGCTACACAAAACGATAACCAGCAAGGTGGCCTAGCAAGTAAACTGAGTCAACAGGCACTTCTAATGTTAGAAATGGCTGGGCGAGACAAAAACAAAATAAAACCGCACCCAAACCACAAATCGAATCAATTGTTGCCAGGCAATAATAATATGCATCACACTCATTCAAATTTAAACTTTAACGAAAAGGAGAGACGAAAACAATTTTATGAAGTTGAGTATGAGGTTAGTGAAAATAACGCGCTAGCTGTTCCCACTATGAGAGAGTTGAAAAGAATGGAAATCGCCATGAGTCAACCAGGGGGTAATGTTGTAAGAACATTAGAAAACATTGAATGGAAAATCAAAAATATAACTAAAAAACTGGATAATCCCAAAACGGCAGGAACAAAAAAACACCATGCAGCTGACACTGGAACGAGGAGTGCTCATATTAATACGGAAATAACAAGAAATGTTAAAAGGGATTTCCTACATAACACTGCAAATAACGAGGTTACTAAGAACTTGAAAAGAATTAAGTATAAAAGGAAAAACCAAGGTAAAAACAACAATACGAAACATAAGCACCGAATAACAAAGAAACATTCTCACAGGAGGAAAAAGGAACATGCAAAACGGACTATGCAAAAAAAACATAGACATCGACACAAAAAGCATAAAAGAAATAAAACTCGTTTTGTTTCTAGATAAAACAACCTTCAATCGATTTGCGCAGTTGGCGATCAATATCCTAGTGGGCACATCATGGTCTCACGACGTTTGCAACGTTACAACAACACCTGTAACCTATCTTCGACGTTGTCTGACCATGATGTGCCCACTGGGGTAACGTTTTGTCGTCATATTAAATGGTTGTTATGACAACGTGCTCATCGTTAAACATAAGCAAAGGAATAGTGTGTTGATGTGGTTATACGAACAACAATGAGATATAAACGAAGTTCCTTCACATATTGTAAAGTCGCGCTACTATACTTAAAGTCCAGTTAGCGTGTTTGTACACGGATATACAATATCACGTAACTATAACAACTAGATGACTAATATCCGGAAACATCTAATTTCAGTCAGAATTTCATCATTGATAACTGGTCGCCTTTTGACTTTTTCTTGACACAGGAATGTCTTGGTGGAACTTAATGACGCTACCAGAAAATATGTCGCTACGAGTTTTTATGTAAATAAGTTGGTTACTAATTCAATTTATTTACGGCGTAACCCTTTAATGCATAGTGTCCCCGGAAAGGTATCAAATCATTAGTCATTTATTTGTTTTGCAATTTTCAGGGGGTTAATTATTGGAAATATGTTAAATAAATTTGGCGACCCCCTAATGTCTCAAAAAATTATAAATGTACCCAATGGGTAGTTTATTATAACCAGGAGGAACGCTTACTCTGAGTATTTTTGGAGATGCGCACCATAATTAGAACCCCCCAAAATATTTTCTTCAATGCTGCGCACTAAATTAGGTTATAAAGTATGGAAAATAAATATAATGAAGTAGAGGTACGGAAAACATTTTTTAACAACTTTATAGCATTTTTGCAACATTACAACTAATTTTTTAACAACAAGACACTTTAATGCATTTTAACTTTTTTTTTAATGTCAGCAAAGGGATCATCTTCTTCGTTATCGATTGTGATGTTAACATCGCTCATTATTTTTCTCAAAAAATCATCGTTCCTGATCTTCTCAGTATCAGTGGTTGCGATACACCAAAAAATAGTTTTTATTCTGATTTCGCAGTTATTCATAGCCTTTAGTAATCCAGTCAACAATATTTTGTCTAGTTGGTGCAGGCAATTTGAAATTTGGATTATTTCTCTCTTCTACCGATAAATTTGTTAAAACAGTAGCTCTTCCCAACATTCACTTAAGACAGCTTTGAAAGGTTTGTTGACTGAAACAAAATCTTGCACTTTCCAGGGGATAGATTATTGGAAGTATAATGTATAATAAACTAAGTAAATGCTAATAAGACCCCCCGGTTCCTCACAAAAGTATAAAATGGGGGTGTTGAATATAACCAGGGGGTTCCATGCATTAAAGGATTAATAACGTTTTTCAGAACAACAAAAGAGAGATCGAAAATAAAAACGTTTTTGAATTTCGTAATATTGTAACAAATTTGTTTTATCTGTTTTTGTTTTTTTAATTTAGGAATTATGAATTGTTGATAAAATGTATTTTTTTTCGTAGTATTTTTAGGTATTTTCTAGAATTAATTTAATATTTTTAATATTCGTTTCTATCATTCCAGACCGCAAATAACATTGACCATGTAATGTTGAACGCCAGTCAATGGACCTTCCCAATTCGACACTATTTGTTAGTTTCATGAAAAATGGAATTTCTCGTGTTTCAAGATTCTTGGTGAAGATTATGCACGAGTTTTCAAATCAGTTTTGTAAGAACGGTTTTTCGCCAATGACATGCCCATGGTTGAAGTCATCCTCGTCCCCAAAGCATTTTTCTTCTTCTTGCTATTATGATGGACGGCGGAAGAAAAAGCCCTGGTATCGCTGTCACGTGACTTAAAAATTATCTCACTATTTGAGCGAATAGTTAGACATTTTTACCTATTAGATTTTTTCTTCCGCCGTCCTTCGTAGCAAAAAGAAAAAAGCTCTGGGGACAACGGTGGCTCAAACTTTACATAATTGTAAACTTATTTTATCCTGCCTCGTTTTGATGCAAACTCTTATCAGGGTTGCCACAAAATTTGTAGAAATAAATTTCGTGACTTTTCCCTTCTTTTTTTTTTACACATTTTTTTCAAAGGTTGGGGTTGCCAGAAAGGGGGGGGGGAGGGGGTACTTTAGAAAGGGGGATTGGTAACCTCTACCAACTATGGCTTTTACAACAAACTTAGAACCTACATTCCCTGACTTTTCCCTGACCAGCCAGTAAATGGAATTCCCTGATATTTCCAGGTTTTCCCTGACAAAACACTCTTTTTCAAGGAATTCCTTTCCTGTCTAATCTTTAAAATTGCTCTAAAACTTAAATACATGTGAGTA